>JAVSCE010017509.1:0-29682 GCA_032199065.1 Smutsia gigantea
ACTAATAATCTTAATGATCTGAGTTGTATGTAAAAACAGCATGTTTCCTAAGTAAGCAAAAACCCAGGAGACCCCTCTCCCAACTTGACCATTGTTCCTAAGTCCCTCCTACAAAGGAATTCGGTATCCCCTATTGCTGTCCTTGTAAGCTCATATCCCCTCCCCCTTCATTTTCACAACACCCTGCTTTATTTCTTTAACAGGCTTATATCTATCAAGCAGCCTGCCTTGGCTCTTGAGAAAGTACTTCATAAATATTTCTGGAATAACAATAAAAATTGAGTGTTTTTTAAAACAACAAAAAAATTGAGTGTTTTTTAAAACTTCATAAATGTTTCTAGAATAATTGAATGAAAATTGAGTGTTTTTTAAAACAAAAGTCCCAAAATGAGTAAGTAATCTAGACCCTGCTTCCTGCAGCTGAGAACATGCCACAATGTAATGGTTTAACTGTTTATTACTAGCCTCTTCTAAAGTGAAGTCCCTGAATGTAGAGACATTTTCTATTTTATAACAATATTCTGATGTGGCTTAGGGGCTCAGTATCTTCTGAGTGATAATAGAGCCCTTCATTAAATATTTATTGATTGGATTACTTTTCACCCAGTATAAATTCAAATGGTACAGAAGTTTACCACCTACCCCTTCAAACCCCAGCCCAAGTTCCCTTCCAGGAGGTAAACACTCTTTTAAGCAGTCTTTGTTTTTTTCGACTCAACTTTGCTACTCATCTGCTTCCCTGAAGTGGGAGGTCCTTGAAGCTGCCTGGGGCCAAAGGGTCTGGGTTCTGGATGGGAAGGGAAGAGTTCTTGGTCCATAGCCCCAGTACATTGAATTCTTGGCACCCATATCCTCAAACAGAATGGAACAGGTGAATTCCCAACTAATGTATAGAATGACTAGGGGAAAGAAAGAATTTCTTCAGAAGTTGAAAACAAGACTCAGAGCAAGAACCATTTCCTGTAAATAGCCTTGACTTTCTCCACTTCCAAGTAAGACAGATTCCCCGCGCCAGGCTTTCCATGACACCTGGCTTGGACTGTGTAACACATTTTGTTTACTTGTCTGGCTTCCTTCCCACCCTGGGCTGAGATCAAGTTTTATTTGTCTTTAGAGCTCAAGCAGCCAGCCTTGGCCCCTGAAAAGGTACTTCATAAATGTTTCTGGAATAATTGAAAAAAAAACAGAGTGTTTTTTAAAACAAAAGTGCCAAAATAAGTGAGAAACCTAGGCCCTGCTTCCTCCAGCTGAGAACATGGCACAATGTTATGATTTAACTGCAGCAATGTCGTAACTGAAATTCTAAATGATTGTTCTGATTCTTAAAATTTCATGTTCCTCAGAGTCCAGCACTCATTCTGCAGGAGAGACAGGTTACACCCACCTGTCCAGGACATATCTAATTCAAATATCCTGTTCTTTCTCCACCCAGTGTTTCTTAACTGTAGTATTGCTAGGCAGTTTTTGCAGAATCCACACTTTTGTGTTAATGTTGTAATAACTGAGTAAAAATCTTGCCTCTGGGTGTTGGGAGAACAAGCTTAACCTGTTTTTATCCTCTTTAGACAGATGACTTAGCCAGTAAAAGGCTTTATTAATACCACTATTGTCAGCCCATTCATCTTCCTTAGCTGAGAAATAAGCAAGATCCTGTCCTGAAGATTTATAATTGAGATTCCTAATCATCATCTCAAATACTTTTAATATATACAAGCACATGAATATATATGCATCCTCTTATTAACATAAGCCTTGCACTTCAGAATGAAAGATTCTTCAGTACTAGAAACTAATTTTTCACAATCTGTAGGAATGTTTCATAAGACTAGCCAGGCTATACCCAAAGCTCAGTCTTTTCTAGTTTATGCTTTTGATTCTGGGGAAATAACTTTCTCTAAACAATAACCTACTCTGATAGATTTCTAATTTTTAAAAAAAGCCACGTTGATCAAATCTATTTTTTACTTAAAAAACATAATATGCCTAAAAAGTTCAACTGTCTTTCTTCATCCTCCTTGTTAAGTTTACCTTTCCCCTTGTGTTTTTTTGTTCTCTCAGCAAACCTCACCTTACTTCAGCCCACCTCTAACTGTTATCAACTGCCAGTTGGCCCCAGGAATCCAGATCTCAAGCTAGAAGGTGGTTAACTCCTACCACTGCTCCTGTTTGACTTCTCATGTATAGACCGGATTTCTCTCTTCTGTCACTTGCCTTAACACCCTCTGATGAACAACATTGTTTTACCATTTCACCACATGCTCAGCAGCTCACCCTGAGAATGCAGTTTAATTAAAACCAATTCCTCCTTAGTTAGTCAATTAAATATGAGACCAGCATTGTCCCTTATAAATAGTGTTCAATAAATGTTATGTGTGCTTTTAATCATAGCAATGTTGTTTGAGAAAAATCCACACTTGTTAATGGCCTTATTGTCAGTAAATACAACATGTAACCCCTGATGTCCCCAAAATAAGTTTGCTTCATATGGATAGACGGTTGAGTTTGTGCACCAGCAAGGACAATCAAATCAGAACAGAAACAGTAGCGATATAATAAGAACTTGATAAGCATGGTTCAGGGAAAGTGATCAGTTGAAAGTTTTCGTTCAAATGAAATAAACATTATTTCTTGTCATGCCTAACTAATCTTTAAGGACTACTAACATAGTATTTCCATTTATCCCTCTAACATTTATATAAGGTAAATCAAGGGCAGATTTCATTTTATCCTTTAGGTGTGGACTATATGTTATATGAATTACATAAAAAAAGTTTTGAGGATCTAAGATTGTCATTTAGTTTTTGCCTGCAGCTTTCAGCTTTGAGAGACCAGGCTAGGGAACTTAAGACTTATGTCTGTACATACACAACACCTTAGCTATCGCCAGCCTTATTAGTGAAAGAAGCTTTCAGGCCTGCTCCCAGTTATCTCAGCCCTTACACAGGCCCTTAATCTTGAAAGACAGAATAGTCTACTGCGATTAGTCAGGCCTGCAGCAACGATAGTAACTTCAAGACTTTCTCCAAGAGAAAATACTGACCACTGACCACATTATTCCTAGATAACAGAGGAGTTCTCAAACAAGATACTTCAAACTATAGCTCTGTGAAGCTGTTAGCCAAAACATCATGCTTCCTATTTGCTAGTTTAAAACTCCTTTCTACTGGAATGGAACCAAATAACCTCACTTTCTCCAATATTCATTTTTTCTCTTCTTTGCAGAGGCACAAAGGGCTGCTTTTCTGTATATTCTCAGTGAGTTTCAATAACTGAAAAGTTCACTTTACAGAAATGCTATAAACAGGAGAAATTGTGAGTGCCCAACAGAATGCACAATACAGCTTCGGGTGATGGATTAATTGCCTCTCCCCTTGGGTTAGTGACGTACACAGGAAATGACCTGGATGACCACAAGGACTGCCAGTTGTTTGCTGGCCACACTGTGATTATTTAAACCAGCTTTGTTCAGATTACTGCAGCACAAAAGATGTGATGACTCTTCTCCAGTGAGTCAAGGGGCCCTGTCTCATTAGGAGAGAGAAAGGAGATAAGGCAGACATCCCATGCTGGTCTTTTGTGTAGCAACAGAAGTGTGTTTGGGTATTGCTATGTTTTGATGACTCAGGGGTGAGTCAGTTTTAAAGTTCTGTAAAAGGCCTGGTTCAGTTCAGACAGGACTGAAAGATGAGCTCATCCAGTAGATAGCTGGGTAGAGTACCCAGTAGCATATGGTACACTCAGCTGATTGGCGGTGTAAATACATACATGGAAAAGACCTATCAGCGAGGACAAACTAGCTTCTGAATGCAGAAATTAGCTGTACTTGGCAGTCTACTATTGAGTGCCTGCTATGTTCAAGCACCATCATGTCCTACCACTCCTTGTTACCTTTATACAGGTCAGAATATGAGAAATGTCCTAAGTGCTACAAAGAGTTGGGGTGCTTTTGAGGGAGCTGGGAAAGGTACAGTGCCAGCTATATTATAGGCACTGAGCCAGATGCTTTACATATTTATCTTCTGTAATCTCTATAGGAACTCTCCAAGAAAGGTATTTTTATTCACATTTTACAGATGAAGGAAATGAAACCCAGACAGGTTAAATGCTTGCATCACACATTCATAGAGCTCGAATTACTGAAACTGTATTTCTGAGACTGTATTACTGGCTTAAAGACTAGCTCTTTCTACCCCAGCAAGAATGGGGTAAAGTGAGATGAGAACTGAGTGACTTGATGGAAACAGGGTCCCAGACCCCACTGTTAGGCCAATGTAGTCCTGCAGTGTGACACTAGAGTCTTCCGGACATCAGGGTATACAGCTTGTACACTGGGAATGAGGGAAGCGGGATCCAGAGACAGGTTTGTGCCTTTACTTTTTTGTTTGACCATAAAACCCATATGTATTTTAAATTCCAAAATCAAAAGAGAAGATTATAAAGATTGGTATTATTGTGTGTTGTGAAGGTTGTTGGGAAATGCATTCTCATCTATGGTGAGGGTGGGTATAAATTGGTACAATTTTCTTAAAAGATTGTTTTGATAATTTCTGTTACAATTTAAATATTTTATACTTTAACCTATCAATTCTGCTGAAATGTTTGTACAGATTTGCAAAAATATAAAAGAATGTTTAATCATTTGTTAATTCATTCATTAAATACTTAATGAGATTCTCCTGTGGGCCAGGCACCCCTCTAGGTGCTGGGAACACAGCAGTGAAACAAAACAAAGTCCATTCTTTCATGAAACTTTTGAGGCCTCTGATAGGGACAGACAATACCTAAGTAAGCAAATAAATATACAAAAAAAATCAAATAGTGATAAGTGCTATAAAAAAAGGGGGAGGAGTGACTAGGTAAGAAGTGGTGGAGAGCTGGAGGGAAGTGCTGTTTTACATGTGATCTAGGAAGGCCTTTCTGAGGAGGCAGCATTTGAGCAGGAACCTGCCTGAGTCAAATGGAGATCTTGAGGAAGTGTATTCTACACATTGTTTAAGATAAAAATTAGGAACCATCCAATGTCCATTAAATACATTAACTACCGTTGGCAAAGTAATGAGACAGAGTTATATGTACAAAATGAAAAATATCTAAGATATAAAAAGAATTTGCAAGACTTCATAACGATTCCATAAAATTAAAAAAAAAGAATGAAAGAAACTAAAATAACCTAAAGCAAATATATTTACCACAGGGAAGACAACTGGAAAAATACACAAAATTGTCAAAAAACCTCACTTCCAAGGGTTGTAAGGATTGAATAAGAGAGTAAGTCCAAGTGCCTTGGTGCCAACTAAAGAGAGAGCCACAAGGAAGGCTTTATCAAATAATTCATGCCTCTACAACAGGACAGGGCAGATGGAATTATGGCATAAGTCCTGAAGACCCATACCCTTGCCTCTTCTGACCTATGTGGAGCTCTCTTCTTCCAGTTACCAATGCATGAGCTCTCCTTCCCTTTCTTCACTTCCTTGTACATACATCTCCCTCTCCAACGGTGCTCTTGGAAAAGGATCCTGTGCTTCTGTTTTCTTCACCTGGACACTTCACCTGGACTGGTCTTCCTGCCAGTCTCAGAGAAGCAGCTCTGTGTTTGGTTGCAATTTTGTGTTGAGGTACTGATAAGGAAGAGGGCTTTCAAGATCCATCTCATTTATTGTAGACTCACTTCTAAGTACAGAAGGAAAGCTTCATCCCTGGATACCAGCTTCAAAATATTAATTGATCCAGGAATTCAGACTGGGGGATAGGATTGCTCACACACACTCCTGACAATGTTGACTGAATCATCTGCCTTGCCTTCAAGGTTTTTTAAAGCTGCCAAGCCTTAAGTTTTTGATGCCCATGCACACTCCCATCCACCACTATCAAGCTCTGCTGAATTCCATCGCCCTTTGCATCCATATGCTAGTCAACTAATTGTTAGAAACAACACAAGAACAAAAAAAGGCCAGGATAAATTAAAATCACAAAAATGTTATGTGCTCTTACATTGTTTCTAACAATTTTTCAGTTAATTATTTTTGATTTGTAGGTAGAAATCCAAATCATATAATTAATAATAATTCTCTCCTTCCTTGTATTTGTAACTCTTAGTTTATTTTATTGTCTAATTGCATTAACTAGCACTTTCAGAACAACAGGAGAGGTGTTCAATGGCTGGTTAGCTCAGCTGGTTAGAACATGGTGCTGACAATAGGATGGGTAGTGAACATCCTTGTCTTGCTCTTGACTTTAATGGGGATATTAAGAATAATATTGACTGATAAAAGTGTATACATGTATGTGCACATATGCACAGGATTTATATGTGTTATATTAAAGAAGTATTCTTTCTGTTGTATCATAATATTTATGAGGAATGAATATTAAATTGTATCAAATTTTTAGCATTTCTTTTAATTATTCTTTATCCTCTACTTATTTATTTACATGGCAAATTACATTAATGACTTTGTTTATATTATACCACTCTACCCTCCCTGAAGTAAATGTACTTAGTCGTTTTCAAAACATACTACAAAATTATGCTCATATATTTCAAGGCATTCTGCATCTATATTCATATATGGGATTGGTCCATAGTTTTTCTATTATACAATTTTTGTAAGATTTTGGCTCCATGAAACACTCGAATGTCTTTCTCTATGCCTTGGAATAGCTTTAAGTGTCTAAGAATGATTGATTCCCTGAGAGTTTGAAAGAAATTGCTCATTATCATATCTAGGTTCAGCATTTCTTAGGTATAGCTTTAGACGGCTTTTGTCCATGATAATTTATCTGTTTAGGTTTTCTACTTTCTTTGAGTGCCTATTGATAATTTATATTTTTTTGAATATTATTCATAGGATCAGGCAAAGTATTCCCTTGTATTTTTCATTTCCTCTGTACCCACAGCTTACAAACCCTTTCTCATTCCTAATTTGCATATTAATGTTTTGTCTGTTTTTTATTATGTTAGCTAGTGGTTTATCAGTTTTGATTGCTTCCTCCCGCCCCAAAGAACTGGATCTTAGTTTTATTCATCAATTATATTATTTGACTGATTTTTAAAGAATTCATTTTGCTTTTATCTTTATTAACTTCTTCCTTTCGTTTTCTTTAAATTTTGCTTTGCTATGACTTTTTTTTTCCCTTCTAATATCTTTAGTTGTCTGCTTTGTTAATGAACCTTACTTTTTCTTATTCCTCAATAAAAGTATTTAAGGCCATGCATTTCCCTTTGAATACAACTTTGGCTGCATTCCATTAGCAATGTTTCACTAAGTTATTTTTAAAATAGTCTATAATTCAGGTTTTTAAACTTTGTATTGAAGAATAATATACATACAGAAAAGCAAACATATAAAAATATGAACAATTTGGTGAATGTTCACAAATTACACCCAGATTAAGAAACAGAACATTACTTATACCCAGGACCCGCTACATAATTTACAGGGCCTCATGAGAAATGAAAATGTAATGTCCAAGTTTTATTAAGAACTCTAAGACGGTGACAGCAGAGCATTAAACTACCTACAGTGTCTAAATGCAGGGCCCTGTGCCCACACCCATGAAGCTGGCCCTGCCAGTATTCCCCTGGGCTCCCTTCTCATCCCTAACCCTACCTCCCCACCAAGGGAGTTTACCTCCCCACCATCCTGACTTTAAATAGCGAGAATAATTTTGCCCATACTCTTGTGGCTAGCTTCTTTGGCTCAGCATTATGTTTTGAGGATTATCCATAGTTTTACATGTAGGGAAGATCATACATTCTCATTGCTAGATAGTTAAAACTAGTGTGCAATTCAGTTTTGGTTTGTCACCGAGTTGTTTCGGAGAACTTGAAAATTGTTCCTAGTGCTTGAGCCCTTTAGCTGACTCAGGACTAACTTCCTGGGTTCAGGCTCTTTTTCCTCCGAATGAGTGGGCCTTTCCTCATAGAACATACAGTATGAATATGAAACAGTCCTTCCTCATGTTCGTCTGATACCCAATGAGGAAGAAAGCTAGACAAAGAGGGTAGTTAAAGGCAATACCTTGTTTGTTTTTTAACCTCTCCAAGCAGAGTTTTTTAAAACTTCTCCAAAGTAGTAGCCCATTCTGACTGTAGACAAAGGGGCTCATGTCATCCTGTCAGCCTGTGAGTTGCAAGGAAACGAACAAAACCGGGACCTTCTTTGGGGAGGCACAGCACCTCTGCCCTGGACCTGAACAGGGTCTGGGTTCCTGTGCACGCCCAGCACCTCAGGCTGCCCCGGAGAGGGGGCCGATGGGCCCTTTCTATTTATAGGGGCAGCAGGGTACAATCCTGAAAGAATGACTGGATACTCAGGGATGAGTAGCCCAGAAAAGTAGTCCACCAGTCCTTAAAGAACATATCAGTAAAAGCCAATCACACTTTTACATTTAAAACCTGATGTTGAGGTCTAAATTCACACTATTTTATTATAATCAACCTGTATCAGCCAGCCTTATATTTAAGGCCTATAGCTCAAATATGATGACCAAACATAGAAAATCTTTTAACAAAGTGCTATTTGTTTGAGAAAGAGGACTTGTCATTGAGATTCTTCCCTGAAAACAAACAACAATTTTGTTTTTACATAGATAATAAAAAACTCACAATACAAAATTCAAAGGTGCAAAAAGGTGTATAGTGAAAAGGAAGTCTCCCTTTCACTCCGGTTTCCAGCATATTCCCCAGAGGCTACCAATATTACTGTTTTCTTACATATCCTGTCAGAAATGTCTATGCAAATATATGTAATCTTTTAAATATTCTAATAAGAAATTGTTGCATATTATACAAACTGTTCTGCACTTTGCCTTTTCACTTAATAGTTCTTAGAGATTGCCTTCTATTAATGCATATAGGATTGCCTCATTCTTTTTAAAGGCTGCACAGTATTCTATTGTCTGGATAAACCACAATTTTTAAAAACAAGGTTTCTTTTTTTCTTTTTAAGAGCTTCACTGAAGTAAGTTTATGTCAGCATAACATTCCACAATCCAGCTTTAGGATATTTCTATCACCCTGAAAAAATTTCTTATGCCCATAATTTATCTTCTATTTATTTAATTAAATTTTGTCTGCCCTTTTCCTGGGCAAAGTAATTCCCTTTAAAGGTATTTCCCTGAGGTCATGATCCTGTGTTTTACAACAGGATTTGGAATGGTGAAGATGTGTTAGGAGAGCATTTCAAACCTCACATATGATTGGTCCTCTTTTAAAGAGTAGCTATTCTTTTCATTCAAGGCTGCTGTGAATTTGGAGAGTGAGATGTAGGAGATCCTGAATGTTCCGCCCACCAGTGAGCTGCTTGCTTTCCCTCCTTTCTCTCTTCCCAAAATTAGTAGGGTCATAAGAACAATAGGTAGGTTGGAGAGGCTGGGCAAGCATCTGCACTCTCACTCCAGATGATGACTGGTTGTGATAAACAGTAGCTAACTTACTATGGCAGCAGACTGCCCTGAGAGAAGTGTGAAATAGAAGGCAGGTGGCCTCTGCATATTTACTAGCACACCATTTCAGACAGGCGCCCTTCATTTAGCTGATTGTCACCAGGGCTGATCAGAGAGTGTGTGTGTGCTGTTTTACCCACAGCCCACAGCAAGCACACACACCTGCAATGGAATAGGTGGCAGCAGAAGGCTACATACCTGCAAGAGAACAAAAGGTTGGTGGTAGCACTGTTGCCTCACAGTCCCAAATGTGAAAACACTGCAGGGTGGTCCATCGGGAGGGTTTTGCATTTCTCCTCATCTTTCCTCCATTCTACTCATGACTCTCTTGCCTGAGATATAAGGTTTTCCATAATTAGTCCTCCAGAATGGGAAATATCACACTGGAATACAGTGAAAATAAAAGTTACTTATATTTTTCTGATCCTCTTCTTCCAAAATTAGAGCATCCCCCATCCCCCAGGCCTTTTTTCCCTCCTTGTTTTAAAAATAAGTGTTATGTACCTATCTGTTACTGTTTTATTTTTATTTTCAAAACCAATAGTTCTCCAGTCAAAAATTAAGTAGGTCGATCCTGTTCTCTTCATCTCTAACAGGAAAGAGAGAAGAGCAGATATACCACATGATCAAAATAGGGCCCTGGGGGAAGGATGGAAGACGGACTATTGTGCCTTCCTCACTGCGCTGGTTCTGACTGCGGTGTCCGTGCTCCCAGGCTGTCAAGGGAGACAGGGCATCTGCAGGAGGAAGTCACTGCCTGCTCACCCTCGAGTCCTCCCTGCAAGGGTGCCCTCCCTCCTGCCAGGAAGCACTCTGTTGACTCAACTTGCAGAAAAGATAGCCATCCAACAGAAGCATCCATATGCTCTAGAAATCTAAACTCAGGGGCCAGAAAGACCAGAAACCTGAGGATGTCTTTGTACAGCTGGAAATGCCAATGGACCACTTGATACAGATCCCTGTGAGAGCTGCTAGTACAGATGGAGGCCTTTTTGGTATACCTTCTCATGAATTAATCTCTGAGTAGAAAATCCTGGTCGCTGTTTCCTAGGGTCCTGGACATCTGTGGTATGACTTCTTTATAGACTGTCCTATTCCTTAAAGGAGGTCAAACTCCAGTGCCAATGAATGGATGGGAACATAGAGAACTAGAGCAGGGATGGGATTTCCCCTTCAGAAGGCCTCCTGGTCCCTGGGCCAGATGAGACTGGATCAGTGGCTCTGAACTGTCAGGGCTAGGATACCCTGTGTATTAGTTTCCTGTAGCTGCTGCAACAAATTACCACCAACTTGTGATTTAAAATGACACAAATTTATTCCATTACACTTTTTGAGGTCAGAAGTCAGAAATTAGTTTTACTGGGTTAATGTCAAGTGTCAACTGGGCTGGTTCCTTCTGGAGGCCAAGAGGTGACCATCTACTTCCTTGCCTTTTTCAGCTTCTAGTGGCCATACTTCCTTGGCTTGAGGCTCCTTCCTCCTTCTTCAAGGCACATCACTCCCTTCTGTCACCATAACACCTTCTCTTCTGTCTTCCTGCTTCCCACACTAGGACCACACTAGGTCCACCCAGCTAATCCAAGATATTCTCCCCATCTCAGGATCCTTAATCACATCTGCAAAGTCCCTGTTGCCATTAAAAAAAATTAACAGATTCTGGGGATTAAGACATGGGGGCTGTTATTCAGCCTAAAACATTGTGTGACCAGTCCATCCCAGGACTCCCCAGGGAAGTCCACCTAGAACTACCCCATACAATGCTGAGGCTTGGATGAAGGAGTATATTACCTCATAAATTACCTAAGCAGTCCTCCATTAAGCTGTTTTCAAACTTTTGCTGTTCTGAGCAATGCTGCAATAAGCACTCTTGATATTTCTCTACAGGTCAGTATATCCTTACGATACATTATTAGGAGTAGAATTGCTGGGTCAAATGATTTGTGCACTTTAAACCTATTCCCCTCCATCATGCCAACAACACACAAAAAAATTTTTTTTATATTTATCAACTTGAAAAAAGGAATCCTGGCTTTAAAATTTTTTCATTTTGGAATAATTTTGATACAGTTTTAATTATAATTTTTCTTATTACAAGTGAGGTTGTGTATCTTTTCTTATGTTTAAAATGCCATTTCCTAATCAGACAAGACAAAGAGATAAAAGGCGTCCAAATTGGTATGGAAGAAGTTAAACTGTCACTATTTGCAGATGACATGATATTATACATAGAAAACTCTAAAGACTCCACCAAAAAAGCTATTAGAACTTAATAACTGGATTCAGCAAAGTTTCAGGATACAAAACTAATACACCAAAATCTGTTGCATTCCTATGCACTAACAATGAACTAGCAGAAAGAAATTAGGAAAATAATTCCATTTATAATTGCATCAAAAAGAATAAAATACATAGGAATAAACCTAACCAAGGGGTGAAAGACCTGTACTCTGAAAACTATAACACACTTATGAGAGAAATTAAAGAAGGCACAAATAAATGGAAACATCCTGTGCACATGGATAGGAAGAATTAATATTGTCAAAATGGCCATCCTGCCCAAAGCAATTTATAGATTCAGTGCAATCCCTATCAAAATACCAACAGCATTATTCAAAGAACTAGAACAAATAGTTCTAAAATTCATATGGAACCACAAAAGAACCCAAATAGCCAAAGTAATCCTGAGAAAGAAGAACAAAGCTGGGGGATTATGCTCCCCAACTTCAAGCTCTACTACAAAGCCACAGTAATTAAAACAATTTGGTACTGGCACGCGAACAGACCCATAGGTCAGAGGAACAGAATAGAGAGCCCAGATATAACCCAAGCATATATGGTCAATTAATATATAACAAAGGAGCCATGGATATACAATGGGGTAAAGACAGCCTCTTCAACAACTGGTGTTGGCAAAACTGGACAGGAACATGTAAGAGAATGAAACAGGATTACTGCCTAGCTCCATACACAGAAGTAAACACAAAATGGATCAAAGACCTGAATGTAAATTATGAAACCATAAAACTCTTGGAAAAAACATAGGCAAAAATCTCAAACATACCATGAGCAATTTTTTCCTGGATACATCTCCTCCGACAAGGGAAACGAAATAAAAAATGAACAAGTGGGACTACATCAAACTAGAAAGGTTCTGTACAGCAAAGGACACCATCAGAAGAACAAAAAGGCATCCTACAGTATGGGAGATTATATTCATAAACGAGTCATCCAATAAGGGATTAACACCCAAAATATATAAAGAACTCATACAATTCAACATCAAAAAAACAAATAACCCAATTAAAAAATGGGTGTAGGACCTGAACAGACATTTCTCCAAAGAAAAAATACAGAGCCAACAGGCACATGAAAAGATGCTCCACATCTCTAATCATCAGGGAGACACAACCCAAAACCACAATGAGATCACCTCACACCAGTTAGAACGGCCACTATCAAGAAATAACAAATGTTGATGAGAATGTGGGAAATGGGAACCCTCCTATACTGGGAGTGTAAATTGGTGCAACTGCTGTGGAAAGAAGTATAGAGGTTCTACAAAATGCTAAAAATAGAAATGCCATTTGATCCAGGAATTCCACTCCTAGGAATTTACCCAAAGGAAACAAAATCCCTGATCCAAGAAGATATATGCACCCCTACGTTTATTGCAGCACTATTTACAATAACTAAGATATGGAAGCAAGCTAAGTGTCCATCAGTAGATGAATGGATAAAGAAGATGTGGTACATATACACAATGAAATATTATTCAGCCATAAGAAGAAAACAAATCCTACCATTTGCAACAACATGGATGGAGCTGGAGGATATTATACTCAGTGAAATAAGCCACACAAGTACCAAATGATTTCACCCATCTGTAGAGTATAACAACAAAGCCAAAACTGAAGGAAAAAAACAGCAGCAGACTCACAGATCCCAAGAATGGACTAGCGGTTACCAAAGGGGAGGGGATAGGGAGGCTGGGTGGGGAGGGAGGGAGGGAGAAGGGAATTAAGGGAGATTATGATTAACACACATAATGTACAGGATTCATGGGGGAGACAGTATAGCACAGAGAAGACAAGTAATAACTCTAAAGCATCTTACTATGCTGATGGACAGTGACTGCAATGGGGTATGGAGGAGGACTTGATAATCTGGGTGAATGTAGTAACCACAATGTTGCTCATGTGAAACCTTCATAGATTGTATATCAATGATACCTTAAAAAACCTTCAAGTGAAACCTTCACAGATTGTATATCAATGATACCTTAAAAAAAATAAAGGAATGGAGATTCAAGATGGCAGCATGAGAGGTGAGATAGAGAACTCCTCCCAAAACCACAGATAGTGCAAAAATATAGTTAATACAACTAACCCTAAAACAGCAACAGGAAAGAGGGCTGCAGTAGACTGCATACAGACCTCACGTACAGAGCAGACCTCACGAAATAGGGCCACCAGCTCCACTCCCTTAGGACTCCCAAGCTCACTCTAGGGGATGAGCAGCTCCAAGGACTGGACCTTCTGGGCACTAGAGGGCATCACACAGAAATATGAAATGTCAAAAGAATATGGTTCCCACCAAAATCTCAAAAACCCCAGAAAAAGGGTCAAATGAAACTGAACTCACCAATCTTCCTGAGAGTTCAAAATAAAAATCATAAACATGCTTATGGAGGTACAGAAAAATATTCAAGAACTCAGGAATGAATTTAAGATGGAGATTCGATCATTAAGAAATTCCATATCTGAAATGCAACATACAATGGAGGCA
The DNA here is from genome assembly GCA_032199065.1 of Smutsia gigantea. Classification (NCBI taxonomy): domain Eukaryota; kingdom Metazoa; phylum Chordata; class Mammalia; order Pholidota; family Manidae; genus Smutsia; species Smutsia gigantea. The sequence goes on from JAVSCE010017509.1 coordinate 14,233, forward strand.
TTTAAATGCAGATTAGATGTAGTAGAAGAGACAGTAAATGGAATCGATATTAGAGAGGAGGAATACAAAGAAGCTGAGGCACAGAGAGAAAAAAGAATCTATAAGAATGAAAGAATATTGAGAGAACTGTGTGACTAATACAAACGGAGTGATATTCATTCGCATTATACAGGTACCAGAAGAAGAAAGAGAGAAAAAGGGATAGAAAGTGTCATTGAGGAGGCAATTGCTGAAAACTTCCCCAATCTGGGGAAGGAGATAGTCTCTCAAGCCATGGAGGTCCACAGATCTCCCAACATAAGGGACCCAAGGAAGACATCAAGACATATAATAATTAAAATGGCAAAGATCAAGGATAAAGACAGACTTTTAAAAGCAGCTAGAGACAGAAAAAAGATCACATACAAAGGAAAACCCATCAAGCTATCATCAGACTTCTCAACAGAAACCTTACACGCCAGAAGGGAATGGCATGATATATTTAATGCAATGAAGCAGAAAGGTCTTGAACCAAGAATACTCTACCCAGCAAGGTTATCATTTAAATTTGAAGGAGAGATTAAACAATTTTCAGATAAGCAAAAGCTGAGAGAATTTACCTCACACAACCACCTCTACAGTGCATTTTGGAGGGACTCCTATAGATGGAAGTATTCCTAAGACTAAATAGATGTCATCCAAAGGATAGACAAAGAGTACAGAATACAGTTCGTAACACAAAGAATGGAGGAGGGAGGAAAAGGAGGAAAAATAAAAAAAAGAATCTTTAGGTTGTGTTTGTAACAGCACACAAAATGAGTTAAATTAGACCGTTAGATAGTAAGGGAATTTCCCTTGAACCTTTGGTACCCACGAATCTAAAGCCTGCAATGGCAATAAGTACATACCTATCGATAATCACCCTAAATGTAAATGGTCTGAATGCACCAATCAAAAGACATAGAGTCACTGAATGGATAAAAACAAGACCCATCTATATGCTGCCTACAAGAGACTCACTTCAAACCCAAAGCCATACACAGAATAAAAGTGAAGGGATGGAAAAAGATATTTCTTATAAAAAGGAGAAAAAAGCAGGAGTTCCAGTACTTGTATCAGACAAAATAGACTTCAAAACAAAGAAAGTCACAAGAGACAAAGAAGGACATTACATAATGAAAAAGGAGTCCGTTCAACAAGAGGATATAACCAATACAAATATCAAAATATGTATAGGAGCACCTACATATGTGAAACAAATACTAACAGAATTAAAGGGGAAAATAGAATGCAAAGCAATCATTTTAGGAGACTTCAACACACCACTCACTCCAAAGGATAGATCAACCACACAGAAAATAAGTAAAGAGACAGAGTCACTGAACAACATATTAGAACAGATGGACCTAACGGACATCTATGGAACACTCCATCCAAAAGCAACAGGATACACATTCTTCTCAAGTGCACATGGAACATATTCAAGAATAGATCATATACTGGGCCACAAAAAAAAAACCTCAGTAAATTCAAATATTGAAATTGTACCAACCAGCTTCTCAGATCACAAAGGTATGAAATTAGAAATAAATTACTCAAAGAAAATGAAAAACTTGGAGGCTTAATAACATGCTCCTAAATAATGAATGGATCAAAGACCAAGTAAAAACAGAGATCAAGCAATATATGGAGACAAATGACAACAATAATTCAACACCACAAAATCTGTGGGATGCAGTGAAGGCTGTGCTAAAAGGGAAATATATTGCAATACAGGCCTACCTCAGGAAAGAACAATCCCAAATGAACAGTCTAAACTCACAATTAATGAAACTAGAAAAGGAAGAACAGATGAGGCCCCAAGTCAATAGAAGGAGGGACATAATAAAGATTAAAGCAGAAGTAAATAAAATTGAGAAGAATAAAACAATAGAAAGAATCAATGAAAGCAGGAGCTGGTTCTTTGAGAAAATAAACAAAATAGATAAACCCCTAGCCAGACTTATAAAGAAAAACAGAGTCTGCACACATAAACAGAATCAGGAATGAGAAAGGAAAAATCACTATGGACACAACAGAAATACAATGAATTATGAGAGAATACTATGAAAAATTATATGGTAACAAACTGGATAACGTAGAAGAAACAGAGAACTTTCTAGAAAAATACAACCTTCCAAGGTTGACCCAGGAAGAACCAGAAAATCTGAATAGACCAATTACCAGCAAAGAAATTGAACTGGTGATCAAAAAACTACCTAAGAAAAAAATGCCTGGACCAGATGGTTTCACTGATGAATTTTATCAAACATTTACTGAAGATCTAATACCCATCCTTATTAAAGTTTTCCAAAAAGTAGAAGAGGAGGGAATACTCCCAAACTCATTCTACAAGGCCAACATCACTCTAATACCAAAACCAGGTAAAGACACCACAAAAAAAGAAAATTACAGGCCAATATCCCTGATGAACACAGATGCAAAAATACTCAACAAAATATTAGCAAACTGAATTCAAAAATACATCCAAATGATCATCCATCATGATCAAGTGGGATTCATCCCAGGGATGCAAGGATGGTACAACATTTGAAAATCCATCAACATCATCCACCACATCAACAAAAGAAGTACAAAAACCACATGATCATCTCCATAGATGCTGAAAAAACATTTGAGAAAACTCAACATCCATTCATGATAAAAGCTCTCAACAAAATGGGTATACAGGGCAAGTACTTCAACATAATAAAGGCCATATGTAACAAACCCAAAGTCAACATTATACTTAATAGAGAGAAGCTGAAAGCTTTTCCTTTAAGATTGGGAACAAGACAAGGATGCCCATTCTCCCCACTTTTATTCGACATAGTTCAGGAGGTCCTAGGCACAGCAATCAGATAACACAAAAAATAAAAGGCATCCAGATTGTTAAGGAAGAATTTAAATTCTAACTATTTTCAGATGAAATGTTATTACACATAGGATGCCCTAAAGAATCCACTCCAAAACTACTAGATCTAATATCTGAATTCCATAAAGTAGTGGGATACAATATTAATACACAGAAATCTGTTGCATGACTATACACTAACAATGAAGTAGCAGAAAGAGAAATCAGGAAAACAATTCCATTCACAATTACATTAAAAAGAATAAAATACCTAGGAATAAACCTAACCAAGGAAATGAAAGACTTATACTTTGAAAACTACAAGACACACTTAAGAGAAAATAAAGAAGATACCAATAAATGGAAACATATCCCGTGCTCATGGATAGGAAGAATTAATATTGCCAAAATGGCCATCCTGCCTAAAGCAATCTACAGATTCAATGCAATCCCTATCAAAATACCAACCCCATTCTTCAATGAACTAGAGCAAATAGTTCTAAAATTCATATGGATCCATAAAAGACCCAGAATAGCCAAAGCAATCCTGAGAAGGAAGAATAAAGCAGGAGGAATTACGCTCCCCGACTTCAAGCGCTACTACAAAGCCACAGTAATCAAGACAATTTGGTACTGGCACAAGAACAGACCCATAGACCAATGGAACAGACTAGACAGCCCAGATATAAACACAAGCATATATGGTCAATTAATATATGATAAAGGAGCCATGGATATACAAAATGGGGAAATGACAGCCTCTTCAACAGCTGGTGTTGGCAAAACTGGACAGCTACATGTAAGAGAATGAAACTGGATTACTGTCTAACCCCATACACCAAAGTAAACTCAAAATGGATCAAAGACCTGAATGTAAGTCATGAAACCATAAAACTCTTAGAAAAAAACATAGGCAAAAATCTCTCGGACATAAACATGAGCAACTTCTTCATGAACATATCTCCCAGGCAAGGGAAACAAAAGCAAAAATGAACAAGTGGGACTATATCAAACTAAAAAGCTTTTGTACAGCAAAGGACGCCATCAGTAGAACAAAAAGACATCCTACTCATAAATGACATATCCGATAAGGGGTTGACATTCAAATTGTATACAGAGCTCATGCACTGAACAAACAAAAAGCAAATAAGCCAATTAAAAAATGGGCAGAGGAGATGAGCAGACACCTCTCCAAAGAAGAAATTCAGATGGCCAACAGGCACATGAAAAGATGCTCCACATCTCTAAACATCAAAGAAATGCAAATTGAAACCACAATGAGAGATCACCTCACACCAGTTAGGATGGCCAACATCCAAAAGACAAACAACAACAAATATTGGTGAGGATGTGGAGAAAGGGGAACCCTCCTACACTGCTGGTGGGAATGTAAATTCGTTCAACCATTGTGGAAAGCAGTATGGAGGTTCCTCAAAAATCTCAAAATAGAAATACCATTTGACCCAGGAATTCCACTCCTAGGAATTTACCCTAAGAATGCAGGAGCCCAGTTTCAAAAGGACATATGCACCCCTATGTTTATTGCAGCACTATTTACAATAGCCAAGAAATGGAAGCAACCTAAGTATCCATTAGATGAATGGATAAAGAAGATGTGTTACATATACACAATGGAATATTATTCAGCCATAAGAAGAAAACAAATCCTACCATTTGCAACCACATGGATGGAGGTAGAGGGTATTTTGCTCAGTGAAATAAGCCAGGAGGAGAAAGACAAGTATCAAATGATTTCACTCATCTGTGGAGTATAAGAACAAAGAAAGAACTGAAGGAACACAACAGCAGCAGACTCACAGAACACAAGAATGGACTAACAGTTACCAAAGGGAAAGGGACTGGGGAAGATGGGTGGGAAGGGAAGGATAAGGGGGAAAATGAGGTATTATGATTAGCACACATAATGTAGTGCAGGGGGATACAGGGAAGGTAGTGTAACACAGAGAAGACAAGTAGTGACTCTATAGCATCTTACTATGCTGATGTGACTGTAATGGGGTATGTGGTGGGGACTTGATAATAGGGGGAGTCTAGTAACCACAATGTTGCTCATGTAATTGTACATTAATAATACCAAAATTAAAAAATTAAAAAAAATGAATGAATGAATGAATACATACATACAAAAATGCATGAATACATAAATAAATAAATAAAATGCCTTTTCCATTTCTTTTTTGTGATTCTTTGGTCCCTCATGCAAAACACTGTATCTGAAGGTGGCAATCAGGCAAAGAAGTGATGTCATAGGACTAAAAGAAGCCCCTCTGGAGGGTGATAATAGGGATGGAAAATTCTGGGCAGGCTAAGAGAGAGGTGAGTCTGTGGTAAGATCCCTGCTACCTGTGTGTGTTTCAGTTGCAAAGAGTCTTAGAGTTTTGCTGAGTTAATCACACAGTTTAAGAAGTCTGGGGGCCCAGAGAGGTGACCAAGACAGATTCAGTTCTCAGGAACAAGTTCAGAGCCCACTTTTTAGATTTGGATCCAAGAGCAGGGCACTGAAGACATCTATCCCTATAGCTGCTAAGAACATGGGATTGGCACCCTGTTGCCTCAGGTCATGGGGACGCTGGGGCCCTGGACTGGGCTCTACTTTGGGTGAGCAAGTGGATGGAGGAACGTAGCCCTGTAGACCTTCCCCTGGGACTGTAGAGAGTCATGCAGAATGCCAAATACTGCCAGCAGCCTCCCATCCTTTAGGACAGGGCTTAGGATGGTTGAGTGTTGCTAGGAATAGTGACTAGGGTTTGGGACTCTTTAGTCTGGCAGAGATTTTCCCTGTAAGTGCATGTGTGACGATGAAATTTAGTCCTCAGCACCTTCTAATCACAAGGACTGCAACTGGAATTTCAGGACTCAATCTGAGATGTTCTCAGAGGTATTTCTTTGGTCAGCACTGGTTATAAAGCCAAAAGTGGTTGTCTGATTGAGCACAGAGAAAAAAATGTAGCCTCCCAGGTCTGGTGTGGGCCTTTCCTCCTTAGCATTGGGCCACCAGCCCGGTGACCCAGGGAGGCTGTCAGCATCTAGTGACTTTGTTCAAAGTTAGAGAGAAGCCTGTCCTCCCCAGCCCTCCACCCCCAGCCCCTGCCCCCTTCTCCCCCAAGGCACAGCTGGTCCATTTGTTCCAGTGGAGGTGGTAAAGCCAGCAGCACGTGGCTGTGGATTGCACCCTGAGCCTACATGGCGCCTCCTGCTGGGGACTGAGTCCAGGGCTCACAGTGCCTTTTATTCATTAGGTTCTTTCTTTTTGGCTTTGAAATACTGGCTGGGTTTCACCAGTTTCACAATAGTGAAGATAACCTTTGCAGAAAATAATGATCCCCTTTTCTGTTGTTCCTGATTTTCTGTTTAAAACAACATTACGCAATTTCAAGATGTTAGAAAAGCCCTAAGGCAGTGGGGAAACCACTTGCCAGATCAGTTCTATCTGGATAAAGAGATCTGGTGAGCTGCCGCCAACCAGGACCTGTTGGACTCCCAGGGTCCTCACTAGCTTGGAGCAAAATTTCTATTTAGAAAGATAAGGCAACCCCCTTTTAGCAGCAGAGATTTTACCTCTTTGCTTTTTCCATAGAAATTGCAGAATTTGTCTAGAGGGCACTGGGACTGAGTCTGTAAACCCAGATGAGAGCGGTTTTCCACCTTCCTTTCTTAGGCGGGTGGGGCTTTCGGACAGATCAGTGAAGGTGCTCAGTCTCGTGGAGAGCTTTGGAGGTGTCCTGACTGGGTCTAGGAACCTTGCAGAGGTGAGGCAAACAGGAGAACACCTGGAATTGACAATAGAAAAGGAATCCCATTTTCTTTCACCTGAATGCCAAAAAGTGAAAAACAAACAAAAAACACCTTTGGCCAGATAATTTCATTCCAACTATACATGAATCTTGAGCATTCATTACTCTCATTCCTGTCCTTCAATTTTAGTTGTGCTCTGGAAGCAAAATGACACCAGAACTGAGGATTCTCTGTACCTTTCAAGCCAGATGAGGGAACAGCTGGAGGTGACCTGTTGCTCGGCAAGGCCTCCAGAAGTTTTCGGGAAGTTGAAGTTCCCAGTCATCCTAAGGGAGCGCATAACCTAACAGGAGAAGTTAATATATTCCCAAAACACAAGTGTAAGTCTGGGGAGAGGAAATACTGGGGCAAAATGCCTCTAAAAACCGAAATCAGTCAAAGGGAGAAATAGTTTAAAACCCGTTTATTGCTTACAAACTGCAGTCCAGCACCATCTCTTTACCCTGCCCCTCCCCTTAACCTCTTAGGTTCATAAATGCCCTCGGTTGCCCAGGTAATTACCCTTTGACTTGGAGATAAACTTCTCTCCAACCCTAAGGATATGCAAATGCACCAAAGCCAGGCGAGATATTCTGGAAATGTTATAATTTTACCCACAGGCCACCCCTCCAGAAATCTCACCTTACAATCTACTTGTTCCCCTTCTTCTGCAATGGTCCCTGGATGAGAAAACTGGAGAACTGTGACAAGACTAATGACATAAAAATAGCAACAGCAATAAAATCATGACAATCCTCAAGCCGGAGGATTCAGCTAGGTTCAAAGTCTTATGCAGATTAAGTCCATAGCTCCTCCATTCCATAGGCAGGCAGTAGCTGAGGGTTCAGAGCAATCATCACACGGCAGCTGCAGCCAGGGGGCGCATTCAGCCCACAAGGAATGTAGGAGAAAATAACCTTAAGGGCGATAAGATACACGTTTTAGTGACAGCAGCATAGGCAAATCTTGTCCGTCAGGTAGGGAACATGTAAGAGAGCGGTCTTGTGATAAAACAGTGGCAGGAATGGGATCTCGTCCTGGTCTAGTATACCAGAATTTCACCCTCCTCCTTGTGGAAGTTACAGCTGGGTCAATATATAGGGCTATGGGAGGTACACGCACTGGCCCTAAAGATAAAACAAAACTTCCCTGCAAGATGCTCTTACCACCTGAACGTTTTGGGTAAACTACCATGACCTTTGGGGGCCATACAGCCGTTATTTCAGGAATACACAGGAGGCCAGCTTCCAGGCCTTTCCCCCAAGGTGCCAGAAGGGCCAGCCATCACTGCTCCATGTGTTGAAATGTCCAGAGCCAGGTCCATTCAACAGTGTCCCCAGGGCTTAATGCAGTAGGGGCTGGCAGCAGGATGTCGCTCTGCTGGCTATATCCTGGCTTCAATAACTCTTCTTTGGTTTGGACGTACAATTGTATAGGAGAGGCAGCAAGGTGTGTGAGCATATCCACAGGGCTCAAGGGTCCTTTACGTGGCTTCTCATTCAAATGCCGCAGCACTGTCCACAGGAGAACTGACCAACCCCATAGACTATCGGTGTCCAACTTCAGGCCAGATTTCAACAAACCATTGTACATCTCAATCATGCCTTCCCCGGTAGGATTATATGGTCCATGAAATTTCCACTTTATTGCTAATTGAGGCACACGTTCTTGTAATGCATGTCCAGTAAAGTGGCTGCCTTGATCGCTGTCAGTCACCTGTGGCTTGCCATAGGCTGCAAAGAGACGCTCCAGGCCCCTCTTGGTGGTTTGCTGATCTGCACGACGTGCAGGAAAAGCAACCAATAGTCCAGTAGCTGTGTCCACACGTCATGGCATGCCAGTATCCTTCTGATATCTATTTGCCACCTGACAAGGGGTATTGGCCCCCTTACTATTGTCCCATGTCACTGTGGGACTCGGTGTAAGTCCCTCTTAGACACACAAGGCACTCCTTCTGGGCTCTGCTGACTTCATCAAAGGTCAATGGCAAAGCCCACCGATGGGCTACAGCCCACATTATCTTTTGCCCCACATGCAACAAACACTGATGTAGCCATTGGGCCACATCAGAGGCAGGCTTTCCTTCTAGCCAGCACACCTGGACAAGTGTGTCTGCTTCATCATTCCTGGGGGATGCCAAAGGCAAATGGCCAGTCACATGATATACAGTAACAGTCGTAGTCTGACCAGAGGCCCAGAGGTCTTGCCACAACTCTTGCCCCCAAAGGAGCCACTGACCAACCATCCAGTTGGCATGATACCATTGTCAGTAGCCACAGGGTAAAGCCCCAATAGATGGCCCAGCTGTCAGTGCAACTATGGGGGAAGGCTCCTGGGTGATCACGAGCCATACTGCCCAAAACTCAGCCCATTGACTGCTCTTCCCCTCTCCATCCTCCATCCGTATTGTCTCAGTCTTAGGATGGAAAGCCATAGCCCTCCACTTCGGGGGCTGCCCACAAGAGCCATCTGTGTACCAAGCACCTTCAGGTAGAGGGGCTTTTCCTTCCTGATAAGGAGTCTCTGCTACCAATGGCTCAAAAGCAAGTTCTTCCTGCTTTCCACTGGTATAGGTCACTGGCCCCAATAAGCATTGGAGTTCTCCACTTAAGGGGCTAGTAGAGAGGGTGCTACGCTGCTGTAAATATGCGCCTCATTTGGCCAGTGTAGGTGTCTGTGCCATGCTACTCCGAGGCCTTTGGGTCCAGTCTTGCACCCACCTAAGTCCCTCTCTCTCCTGTATAACCTTTTCCACTGTCTTGATGAAAAGAGAACCTACAATGCCAACTGCTACACGATCCCCTAAACTCTCCAAGCAGTCTTCCAACTCATGGAGGGCTAATTCTGCAGCTTCTGGTGTTTCCACCCATCCCCAGTTCTGGGGAAGGCCCCACCCCTCTAGGAGGTACTTTACCCTAGACCAATTCCCCACTAGGGGTTCCCAAATTGGAAGCCCCACAGCTAGGGGGATAATAACAGGTGAAACAGCACCCTGTGCCATTGCATCCACTGGTAGCCCTTCCAAAGGTCGCACCCATTATGAGATTTCAGCTTCAGAGGAATCCTGCCGACTTCAGCCAGATGTAAGTCTGGGGAGAGGAAATCCCAGGGCAAAATACCTCTGAAAACTGAAATCAAAGGGAGAAATAAAGTTTAAAACCCTTTTATTGCTTACAAATTGCAGTGTGATGCCGTTTCTCTCCCCTGCTCCAGAAGAAGCAAGCAAGCAAGCCTCCTCCCCTTAACCTCTCAGGTTGACACGCCCTCAGTTGCCCAGGTAATTACCCATTGACATGGAGATGAACTTCTCTCCACCCCTGAGGATATGCAAATGCACCAAAGCCAGGTGAGATACTCTGGAAATGTTACAATTTTACCCACAAGTCACACCTCTTGTGTGACAGCAAAAAGAGTAGGGCTAGTAGAAGAGCTTCTGTTAGGGCGGGTCAGGCTACATAATCTGGGGCTCAGGGCAAAAAGAAACTGTGGAGCCTCCTGGTGAAAAAGCAGGAAAAAAGTTTCTGTTAAAGATACATATAAAGTCAGATGCAAAAGGACAAAAAGTGTCTGATTCCACTTCTATGCGGTATGTAGATGAGTCAAATTCATAGTAAAAGTGGAGAGTTAGCTGCCAAGGGTTGGGGTGTGGCAGTATGGGAGCTAATGTTTAATGGATATAGTTTCAATTTGGGAAAATGAAAAAGTTCTGGAGATGTGTGGTGGTGAAGTTTGCACACTGTGAATGCACTTAATGACACTGAAGTGTACACCCAAATATGGTTAAAACAAAATAATATTTTGTTATGTGTATTTTACACACACACACACACAAAGGAGTACATAACCTTTTTTCTTCTTTTGCAGTCTCTCGTGACTTAAGGTGTTTTTTATTTTCTATTTAACATCATTCTAAGTAAAGAAGGATTAAAGTCAAATTTTTAGCATGAATTTTACCCTTCATCTTTATATTATGCACTGCCAACTTGATATGAAAATATCAGAGTATTTAACTTGTTTTTGGAATCACTGCAATTACACAATTCCAAATTTTATGGCTCATCTCATGAGAGGACCTCTAGCTAGCTAGGAGAGACAAACACAAGCCAGGCTCAGGAAATGTGGAAGGAGAAAGCAAGGATCCCCCAGGAGATGTCTGGAGAAAGAGCCTCCAGGACGTGGGACATCACAGACATTTGTGGCAGGTGCCCTCTTGGGTGTGAACTGCCAGGTTCCCCTCCCCACAGACCTGCCACCCTAGTCCACAGCGAACAGGCTACTCCCAGGGATGTCCAACTCAGAGCTGGGGCACACCCAGTATGGGTAGGGGCAAGAGGCCGGCCCCTATCAGGAACTGGCTAAAGCCAGCTGCTCACCAGGCGCTGTTGCGCTGCCTGCCTGGGGTGAGGATGGCTGCCACCATGCTCCCCTCCACAGGGTGCATGTGCCTGACATGCCCCACCTGCACTGGTGGCCAGACCCATGCCAAAGGTTGGGGGCACAGCAGTGGTCAGAGGGCAAGGGCAAGAAGGGGAGCCTGGGGCAGTGGGAGTGCCAGTGAGAACCCATCTGGGAGGCCGCAGCGGGTGGGACAGTGTGAGTCCAGGTTCCAAACCTCCAGCGCCTGTTCCACTGCTTCCTGAGACTCACAGGACACAATTCAAAGAGAAATTAATAATTTCAAGATGCACCACAGCGCATTAAATCCCACGCACAGGGTCCTTTGGAGGGCAGGGTCTCGTTCAACCTCACTGGTTGCATAGCCAGTGAAGCCAGCCCTGTTCCCGAGGCAAAAGAAGGTATTTGCTGGAGTATTCTTTGAAAGATCCCCTCATCCCTAAGGACACCTAAGTTTAGGAAGTGCTTACAGCAGAGGGGCTAATGCAGCCTTTCTCCACTCCCTCTGTGCTCCCTTTCCCTCCTTGGCAACAGACACCAGCCATGGCCCTCTGCACCCTCCTGCACCCGGCTCATGGGTCTGCCCATAGTTGACTGGTCTGCAATCTTATCTGAGCCAGGAAATACTGGACAGGAAATTCTTTGGGATGATACATGGAATCCAGTCCATTTCAGTGCCAAGTGCATGGTTTCCTGCTAAGTCCCAAGATTTGGGGCTGCCTTCCTGGGAGGCAGCATGGGAGACTGTCCAGTTAGTTTGTTCCTGATGGCCTTGGGGCAAGGGGGCCGCCACCGGGAGAGGTCTGGCTCTCTGGGAAGCTGCCCCCTGTAGAGGATAAGGAAGCCAAGTCTTTGTCTTACTCTGTTGTGTAAATCCTTTTGAGCACAGACTGTAGGCAATGTACTTTTTATTTGTAGTGACCTCGTCATGTCTGGGATACAATGGGAGTGTTTTTCTTGGACTGACAGGTTTGCCTTGAGCATTGTCTAGATCATATTCCAGAGTTTTGCTCCAACCGGCTCCATTTGCTAAAATATACTCTTATTTCATGAAGTGCCTTTGGGAACTTTGCAACTTTGGAGAGCTCCTTTCTGCCTCCTGCACTATAAAAAAAAGCCCATGCCAGCTTTACTAGCACCTGTCAGCACATCAGCTGGAATCTTATCTTGGGGGAAAGAAGACACCTCCCTAGGCTCCTGGGGTCCCTTTCCCAAGAAGACGGGGAGGGAGGGGACAAACCAGCATGACCTCTGCTCTTTTTTCTGGTGCCAGTAGGGGAGGAATAATCATGCCACGAGCATAGGCCAGCCCGGCCCTGCCCAATTCAGCTGGTGGAGGAGCGGGGAAAGGGAGAAACACCCTGGAAACTGAGCAGATGTACACGTAAGGCACGCAGGGAGGCCGGCAGCTTGAGTTTGGGCAGCTAGGGCCGACACCTGGGCCCAGCGGAGGAGCTCGGGAGCAGCACTGAGGCTGAGCACCGCCCGGGGCCTCTGCATTCTGCTCCTCTCTCCCAACGGAAGCTCCTTTCTAAGACTCAGCTGGGAATTCTGTGTGTTTGAATGTCTCTGACAAGAATGAAGACTGGACTGGTGGGTCGACTAAGACCTTTTCTACTGTTGACTGTCTGTGAAGGGCTCTGAAGGGAAAGCAACCGATCCCCTGCTCAACCCTGAAGGGTTTCCCATTTCAAATGACTAAGCCATGACCTTTTTAGCAAGACTTCAAAGAGCCTGATCAAAGATAACATTTACATTAAATAAAACAGCACATGTTTTCCTTTTTACTGTACAGCTTGAAATGAGTAACAGCTGCATCCCAGCTCTCTGGCAAACAGGGCATAGTGGACAACAGTGGAAGGATAGAATATTGCCAGACAACCCTTCACACACACCCTTCCTTTTTTTTGACCTTCGTGGACCCATTGCTCAATTTCTGACATTAGAAATGGTTTTTCAAGAGCTTCGGTCATTAGGCAATCAGAAATCACCACAGCTCATCTTGATCTCTGCCATAAATTATCAACTGAGAAGACAGCTGTGGTGAAAACGCACACAGGCCTTGGGAGTCAGAGTCTCCCTGATCTTAGACCTTCAGCCTCCAAAATTGTGAGGCAACAGTTCTGCGGCTTAAGCCACCCATTCTATGTATTTTGTTCGGGCAGCCTGAGCAGACTAAGACAGCCCCCTACCCTATTCACCATGCTCCAACCACGTTAACATCCTTTTTGCTCCTCAAGCTTATGAAAGCCTTCTCAGCCTCAGAACTTGTTGCTCCTTCTGTCCAGAATTCTCTTCCAGCTCTTCAGCTCACAGCTTACTTCCCAGAGAACTCTCCCCTGGGAACCTTACCTGAAAAAGACTTCTCCAGTTACTCTCTAGCTCACCACTCAGTTGGTGTTCTTCACAGCCCTTTTTACCACCTGTAGCCATTTGCTTCTTTACCTGTTTGTTTACTGTCTGCCTCTCACCACCCTCCACGAGCCCCTTCTGAGGAAGGATCCCTATTCTCATTACTTTATTGCTGGTTCCTAACATGCCTGGCTCATTACCAGGGTTCAATAAATATTTTTTGAATGAATAAATAAATGACTAGTTAATGAAGATTCTGTGATCCAAAGAAGAGTCTTACTTTAAGACTTCAGTTTCTTGATAGACTTTATTGTCAATGTAACATTAAAAAGGAAAGGATAATAGCAAAAGGATTGAGGTAACTTTTTTAAAAGGGAGATACTAGTTTGTCGTTGGCTTCCTTGTAGCCGTGAAGAAGTCAGGGAGCCTCCTCGCTACCATATTTCAAATATAAATGTGATGATATTTATCCTGCCTGCATCAAAGAAGAGTAATTCTGAAGCTTGAGAAGGTTCTGTATTCAATTGTATTTTGTATATTTATTGTAAAGCACCTCAGAAACATGCATTGCTTCTTCTCAGGTGCCAGACACCACAGGGAAGAGTAATAACTTAAAATATACTGTCTTTGGCATTGGAAACTGCATTGCCCCAAATCATAGCTTCTAGCCACATGTAGTTATTTATATTTAAACTAATTAAAATGAAATAAAATTAAAATTTTAGTTCCTAAGTTATACTAGCTACTCTTCAAATGCTCAATAGCTAATTATGTCTAGTAAGTATTCTGTTGGATGGCACACATAAAATAGAGTCCTGTTAGAAAGCCCCTCTCTAGAACTTACAAGTTATTTTAAGGGACAAAATAAATATCCTTGAAATAACCTGAGAATGACCAACATGATATGTTATTATCTACAAAGCAATATTCTATAAAGTAAAATAATATATGAAGGAAACACACAAGAAAAGGAGAGTGGGGGGATGTCTGAGTATGATGAGACAGGTGAGTTCAAGGAGGCTTTCTAGAGGATACGATGTCTGAAACGTCATTGAAAGAAGGTGAATTAGGAAAAGAACAGATGGGTTTCCAAAGGGAAAAAGAAGGCATGCCAAGAAGTGAGACATCAACACAGAGGTTAGTATACCTGGCATGTGAGTTTTTAAACCTGGAGATTAATGGGCATTTATTAAGATATCGAACACTTATTTCCTGGTCCTGGTGTTAACTGGTAGGAGTTAAGAGTACACAGATATACATAACCTATGTACTGTATGGAAAAGAAGAAGACAGGCAAAAAGGCACTTAACATACAAGGCCAGTTAAGAGGTACATAATTGTTACAAAAGCTCTGAGGAGTCCTGCACTTTGTAACCAAAGAATAATTCATGGATAGGGTATCAAATGAGCTAGTCTTTGAAGAGCAAGTAAGATTTGGATAAGTGTGGTTGATTTCAAGGGAAAATAATGGAGGGAGGAAGGATGGTAAAAGCAGGTTCATCAAGCTATGGATGGTTCAACTGCATGGAGCCAAATATCATAAAAGGGAGAACTGGGAGAAATCTGGAAAATACAGGCCTGGGCATACAGTCATTAAAAAGGTACAATTCCTACCCTTATACCTTACAAGTAGCCAGGAATCTCAATGCAGGTAGGTCTCCTGATAAGGAAGGCACAAGTGCTTTGGAAACGTTTTGGAAGAGGAATCCAGCCACGTCAAGGAAGGCTGCATCTATAAAGTAAGCTGAGGGATGATAACAGAAGGATGAACAGGATTAGCCAGGCAAAAGGTATGAACATGATTTTCAAGCAAAGGCAAAAACATGCAGAGATTCAAGAAGAGAGGGACATGTTGCCATGAAGCATAGCATTTTAGTTACTTTGGGACTTTGACATTAAGGCAGGAGGTTTTGAGAAATATGCTGGAGAAGAAAGCAAGAGCCATGTCATAAGAGCCACTCTAATCTACTGTCAGTTGTTCAGATTCAGACAGTATTGAAATATTTTTTATCAAGAGTGAGTGTAAATCAGAGTTT
>JAVSCE010017510.1:0-234199 GCA_032199065.1 Smutsia gigantea
GCAATCACTGCTGGCTGAATTTATCAGCAGTTATGTTAAGGAGCAACCTCCTTCTCCTGTCAGCCACATCTACAGTACTTCCCTGCCTTCCACACCACTCAGGGGTCTCATGAGGCTAGAGTGTGGCAAAAAGTTTTAATTATTAAGAAATCTAAACAAAGCTAACTTTTAAGTTGCATCTTTGCCGCTCACATATTCTAGGACAGAGAGGTAAGGACAGGAAAAGCTATTTCTTGTTGCATTTTTTAAGCTAATAGGTTACATTTCTAAAAAGCTATAATAGTTCCTTAAATGTTGTTTGCCATTGATATTTAATAATAAATTTAAAACCTGAATGTTTTCCTGTGTAGTAAACCATTTCCTTTTGTGTTCTGGGACTTTCCCTCCTGCTCCACGGGGCTGACTCACATGGATCAGATGACCTGAATGTCCTGAGCTGTTTGTATAGTTTCTGTACTCAAGGTTTCCAAGTGCTCTGTGCAGCGAACAGTTTGTTTGTTTTTAATTTCAGAGGAAATACTTATTAAGGGACTACCTGAGATGTTTCACACCAAAAGAGTGAAAAGAAGGCCAAATAATTTATCAATTAGTAAGTTAAAATGTCAAAATGTGGTGGTCCTAAGCACACAGGAGGTAAAGACAAACACACTTCGTATAAAACCACTCTGATTTAACTGTCATAGAGAAAACAAGGGAGGGAGAAGAAATGGAATGAACAAAATAAAATACAGAAAGCAAAGACAATAGGCATTAGAAAGGGAAGTGAGTCTGAAATATAAGAGTTAGAATTTGTAAATTATTCTAGGTTTCTTAAATGGGCGGAACTTTTATTTTCTATATTACAACTTGATAGTTACCTTATCTTCTTTCTAAGTTTTTCCCCATTGACTTTATTCTAAAAAACATACTCTGGATTAAAACTTCATTAATTCGTTATTGAGCCAAGTCCAACTTTGATCATAGTTTCAAAAGAAAGTAGTTTTATTATTCTAAAATATAGAATTTGGATTAATCATTCACAGGAAGGTCAGAGGTACAAGGGACCACAGACAAATGTGGTCCAGTGCCACATTTTTTTCTGTCAAGAGCTTGAGACAATGAATGGCCAGACTGGTTGTTGAGGCATGTGTTCTAAAGACTGCTCAGTCACTTTTCAGCTTTGTTCAAAGTCACAGAGATAGTAAATGGCTAAATTGTCATGTGAAAATAAATACAGGTTCAACTCTAGTTTTCTGCAGCCAACCAAAATTTACCTTTAAGAAACCTAATTAATGAGTTACTTAGTATACGTGTGTTAACAATTATTGCATTTCTTTGGGGAAAAAGTTATTTTTAATAGCTTAAACATGGTCCCAGTTATTTTGCTGGAATTATTATATAGCATTCATATTATAAAGAAAAAGAATAGTTTCTTATATATATATATATATATATTTTTTTCATTTTATCAAATGTATATCACAGTGGTTCAACAGTGCCCCTCACTCACCCCCCTCACTTCCCTCCCTCTTGGTAACCACTAGTCACTTCTCAGTGTCTATGAGTCTAATTCTGTTTTGTTCCTTCTGTTTTGCTTTGTTTTTAGATTCCACAAATAAGTGAAATAATATGGTATTTGTCTTTCTCTGCCTGGCTTATTTCACTGAGCATAATACCCTCTAGATCCATCCATGTTGTAACAAATGGCAGGATTTCTCTTTTTTATGGCTGAATAATATTCCATTATGTATAAGTGCCACTTCTTCTTTATCCATTCATTTACTGATGGACACTTAGGTTGCTTCCATATCTTGGCTATTGCAAACAGTGCAGTGATAAATATATGGGTGAATATATCTTTTCAAATCAGGATTTTTATTTTCTTTGGGTAAATTTCTAGTGGAATTACTGGGTCAAATGGTATTTCTATTTTTAGTTTTTTGAGGAAACTTCATACTGCTTTCCACAGTGGTTGCACCAATTTGCAGTCCCACCAATTAGTATAGGAGGGTTCCTATTTCTCTGTACCATTGCCAGCATTTGTTATTTCTTGTCTTTTGGATGGTGGCCATTCTAACTGGTATGAGATGATATCTCATTGTGGTTTTAATTTGCATTTCCCTGATGATTAGCGATGTGGAGCATCTTTTCTGTACCTGTAAGCCATTTATATTTCTTCTTTGGGGAGATACTTACTTACATCTCCTGAGATCTGGATTCCTTAGGACTGAGATGGAGCCCTGGTATTAGGTATTTTGATGCAGATAACCTCAACCCACAAACTGAGAAATGCTGCCCAAACACCACAGATAAGACTGAACATCTAACCACTCAACACGAGCTTTTGTCGGATATCTTTTCACACATGAAAAACTGAGTATCTTATATCTAAGAGCTACAAAATAAGTCTTCATAAAATTGAATGGACTCTTGAAGCTGATCAATGATCAAAAGCATTTCAAGGATATCAGTATATTAATCAAATTTCAGACAGAGAAAGACAAATACCATATGATTTCATTTATATGTGGAACCTGAAAAAGACAAAACAAGTGAGCAAACAAAACAGAAACAGACTCATAAAATACAGAGAATAAACTGGTGGTTCCCAGGGGCTGGGGGTGGAGGGATGGGTGAAATAGGTGAAGCGGATTAAGAAGTACAAGCTGCCAGTTATAAAATAAATAAATCATGGTGATAAAAAGTATAGCATAGGCAATATAGTAGATATTGTAATAACTTTATATGGTGACAGATGGTAACTGCACTTACGGTGAGAATTTGGTAAATGTTGAATCACTATGTTGTGCACCTGAAACCAATATAATATTGTATATCAACTATATTTCAATAAAAAAAAATTATCACTTAGTAATGGTTTTTAAGGCACCAACACATTAACTCTCATATTTACTAAATTAATGTATTTAGAATTTAAGATGCAAACAGTGCTTAACTGTTTCCAGAACTCTGACATAGGAGACATGACATTAATATAAAAGAATGTGAAAGAATTTCCTGCCTTCAGGATATTCCTGAATGGATACCATAGGGTTTATTGGTAAAGTGACTGCTGAAATTACTGACCAAATAGTACTGGTTTCTCTCTCTCTGTATTCACACACACACATAAATACCCTTGTTTATTAACCAAAAATCTGTTTTAGTATATTGTCAGACAACCCAAAATAGTATACTCAAAACTATTGCCAAAAATAAGATTCTTCCCCACCCCCAAAATATGCTATCAAAGTGAATTAAAAGAAAAAACCTTCCACACTGATTATCTAGATTCTAGAATATTAACAACATAAACAGAATAATTATTCTTGATATACATGAACTACTTTAATCAGTTTCTTAACCACTCCTATGTTTAGTAGCCTGTCCCTGGTATTTTTTTAAAGATTTTCTTCCCCAATATAGTCTTATTATTTTGAACTTTCCCATAAAATTACCTGCATACTTGGTTTCATGTAATGGTAAATATATTCAAAAGTGCTGAGACTTACAATTGACTGTTGTCTGTACAACATTTTAATTGTGAAAATATACTCTTTAGTAGGTATCTATTAAACTCAAAAAAAATACAGCAAATGTATATTTTGTTTTAATTTTTTTCTTACTGAAAATATGTAAATATTCAAATTCAGTAACTGTAATGAAGCTTGAATCTTTGCTTCCATTTGGAATAGCTTATTTGAAACATTTTTTACAAAATAAAATTCATTAAGTAATTTGTATTTATTATTCTTTTTATTGTTTCATCAAATATATATGTCGCTAAATTGTAGGTTCTTTCTATTTTGTTCCTCTTTGGTATATAATGTAAATTTATCCACTTAAAAACAAGAGCTCTTCGACAGTTTTTTAACTAAATCCCCGCAAATATACTTTTGAGCTTAATTAGAGTATCAAAGTTAAATGTCATATAAGGTTTGAATTCTTAAAATTTAATTTGTTCAGTTCTTCCCGCTTTCATAGGAATAAATGTCAATACCTTCCTATTTGCAAGATGTTTTCAGTAAGTGAGATTTGCTAACAGCATCAATAGCTAAAGTTTTGCCATTCTCTTCACTGTTATTTGCCTAAGGATTTCCCAGAGTCTTGAACCAAATGCAGGCAAGTTTAGCAGACTCTACCAAACACTGCAATACTATTGAAAGGTTCAGGTTGGTTTACAAAAATTTTTATTCAAAGGCTCACACATTTCTAAAATCTGTTTGAAATCTGGTAGCAAAACATACTGTCATGTAGACAGCTTTTTGTACTGAACACTATCTTCACAACAAACAACTTTCTCGATAATTTATAAAAAGTCTGTATATATAATTTTTTCAATTCTAACACTGTAACTCTTTAAATACTATTATTAATTATATGTCTAACAATTTCAAGCAGTTTCTCTGCCATCACCTTCTCAGTTTAGAAAGAACACAACTTTTATCACTACACGGTATTCCACCAAAATTTGTATTCATAATATCAGCACAAAACAAGAATAATTATTTTCTTCCATATTAAACCTCTAATTGATATAGTGATGTTTTATCCTTGACAGGATGGGCTATTAAAAATTGCCTTGATTTCATGTATTGGATGAAAATATTGGCTTTTTCTTGGTATTGGCTGATTCTCACTTGGAACATCAGCTGACACTGAGATAAAACTGGTATTATTTAACTAACTGAAGAGTGCTTCAGCTAACAGAGCCAACACCTTAGCAGCTATTGCTTCATTTTCTGTTTATGCACAAAAAACCCTGTAATAAACTAGTGAAGTTAACTTATTACATTCTTTTAATCTTGATAAAGTCAAGTTTCAGAAAGTGTGTACATGTTCTACAGTTGCATGTGTCCAAAGGTCACCTTGCAGTCTTCTTTAAATGAGCACCATCTTTTGAAATAGATGGTGCTACTTCTTCAGCACATTCATTTCTTCCGGTTTTCATATAATCAGTGATCTCACTCAGCCCGCCCCCACCCTGTGAACAGCATAGGTTGATAAACATTTTAATGCAAGTTATATATTTAGCATGAATTTTCTTGGAAAAAAATCAATAACTAGTCACTAAATATACATTTATTAATTTTTTGACTTATTGATGTAAATTAGCAGCCTGATGATATTGTTCTTACAGACAACTACATAAGCCAAAGTAAGCCTTCTTTGTATGCCACATGGCTGCCAGATGCCATTGTTAGATGGCTTCCCAACATCTCCTGCCTAAAAGGAATTAGCCATCCTTAGACAATGATTGTCTTGGCACATGTCATTTTACCAGCAAAGTGAGATGCATGCTGTGTACTGTTTTGAAGGTGAGATGTTTGCTATATTTCGTCTGGATAGGGCAGAGCAGAAATATGATGGATTATCTGCCACTGAACTTTGAGATAAATTGGGAATTCTCTTGTATACACGTGCATCTCTCACATTACTATGAGAGTCCCTGGCAAAAGCTGAAAATACAAAATAGATGTCTGCCAAACCTTACTCTGTATATTTTAATACTGCTGTTAATAACACTTTATAAAAACTGAAATATCAGAAACAAACATAAACAGGACCTATGGCAACAATATTTCCTGGTCACATCTCCTTTGCCTGCTACACCTCCCTCTAGTCCCTGTTCTCACTGATGCTTACCTAGCTTTTAAACTGCCAGGTTTTTTTTTTCCAGGTTTTCTAAATATACATAAAATAATCTCATGTTAAACTGATACTTTTCCTTGGGTGGCATATTTCAATAGCCATACTTACTTAATCAGTTTCACCCATTTCCTCTAATTAAACTCTTTGCTATAGAAAAAATATTCCCTTACATTGTGCATCTTTCCTGCATATTTCTAAAACTTGAGGCGAAAGTCTAGAGAAGTTTTCTTTCATTCTAGATTGGTTATGGCCCCTACCTTATCACTGGCAGAACTTTGAAGAATACAGATTCTCTGGCATAGCTTGGATATTACTAAATCAAAATTCCAAGGTTTCTATAAGGAATCTGCATTCTTAAAAACAAAATATTCACAGATAATCCTGATGCATAAAGACCAGGATGCTTTTTTCTCTTTTCTGTATGTAAACCAATCAAGTTAGAATTTTGGATTGGTTGCTGCTGAAACAAAGGGTGAACACACCCAAGGAATGAACTCACAATTGGTGGATCCTGGGGTTTCTGGAAAGGTTGGAAATTCTGACTAAAGAGGTGTTAAGAGTTGTGGAATTCCAAACAGAATACAAAAGAGAAAACCAATACTTGCTTATCTGCTTCATTTGCTAACTTTTTAAAATTGAGTCTTTGAGGAGGGAGGAGTTTAATTTGTTACACTATTGAGGAAAAAAGGGTGGCAGACTGGACATTTGAAAAAATACTCTAATGATAGATAGAATGCTATCTATTAAATTTCCTTTCACTGAGGCAGGCCACTCATGATAGGGCCTAGCTTGCTTCCATAGTGCTGCTGAAAATCATATAATAAAAAATGTTTTAAGATTCTAAATATTTTAAGATTCTCTGTGTTTTCTATCTCTCTTTTGAATTCTGGAAGTTACACAAATATGAAAAAATACAGGAGGGGCATAAAATAGGGAGCTCATTTTCTAACTACTGTTGCTCTTCATAATAAATCACAATACTGTATACCATAATATATATGGTGCCTTCAAACTCCACTCAATTATTCTCTTGCAGATTGTACACTGACTGCATTATACAATATTACCATAAAGTGGAATTTGAGAACCCCTAATAAACAACAATGCAAGCTGGTAATGTTACACAACGAGGTCTTCAATACTTTGGTGGTGAACTTAACTTCAGATGTGCAATTACACATCTTGTACTACTGACTATCATGGCCATGAGATAATTAGATTGTTTAACAGAAATACTTAGAAACAGTAAGATGAATGATACAACAAATAGAGATAAAACAACGGAAATTCTGTCAAATCCAATCAAGTACAGGAATAGGCATCCTATAAATAAACCTATGGCCTTCTTACTCTTAGAAAGGTTAGAAGTTCTATACTCATTCAAGAAATCTATCTCATATCAAAACTCCTCGTACTTTGAATTTTATTTTGGACCTTGGAACATCAAACTGAATAGGAAATATTCTGAACTAAAACTCCCAAGCCTGTCCTGATATCATAGAATGGAGAAACATCATGGACTTTGACATCAGACTTCAGAGGTTTAATTCTTTTTTGGCCACCAATCATAGGCCTGAGCAAGTTTTTAAGCCTCTCTCAGCTTCAGAATTCTCCTCTGTGAAAAGGTATTTCCAACATTAATTCCTAGGATTTTGGAGATTAAGTGAAATAATGTTAATTGAGTATATAAACAAATGTGCCTTCCCTGTCTCAATCCTTCCTTATGGTACATTAGCAAACCTGAGAATCTTCACAATTATTTGTGAAGTCAGTTTGCATCTCTCCATACAAAGCGATGAGTAGCTGATGAGTCCTGTTTTTAATGCTTTTCCTCTTGAGAGAATGAGAGGAAGAGAGAGCTAAAGTGCTTCCAGTCAAGAGTAAGCATAAATTACATGGCATCACTTAAGATCAATTTACAACATTAATAAGAGTTATATGATCTGTCACCATGTATTAGTGCTCGGCAAGAGAAAACTGGGCCAGAAAATTAGCAAGGTTGCAGGTGAAGAATAAAGTGCCCTGGTTAACACGCACAGGCTCTGGGAAAACTACCTCTCTGGGAATCACTTCTGCTGTCAAAGCCTGGAAATGCATAGCTTGAAAATGTCTGCATTTATAAAAGAAAACCATTTATAATCATAGTGAGGGTAGCTGAGAGACAAAAGGAAAAATGGATAAACTTGACGAAACAGTACTTCATCGTAAAAATATCTATTGTCATTTTAAATTATTTATTTCTACCATTAAACTCATTTTTAGTCTACTCATATAAATTCACATATATGCAAACATATATACATATTCACACATGACTCCTGGGGAAACCATTAAACTATTTGGACATACTAAAAATGTACTTAAAGATTTATGAACCTTCTCTTTTCTTTGCCATTCCTAAAGGATGTAACCTAAAGTGTCTTTAGTATGTAGAGTATGGATTTTCAGAATTTTGGTGTTGTAAGTTTAATAATTTCAAGCCAGGAGAGGGCTCCTTACTTTAACATGATTCTATATATGCAATCTGGCATGATCTGTTGGAAAGGGAACAAAAGTAGGATTTAATATTTGTTATGGGCTTAAGTATTTGCTCTAACTCTGTGTTAAATTAAGAAGTTTAAAAACACGACTGAAGCAAAGCCAAGTCCCTATTTCTTAAGGCTTGAGATATAATTTAATTTTCCATCATGTAAAATTTAATCTTCATCTCCTTTTCCAGTGTGAAAAATAAATGTGCTTCAATTCTGTATGAGGAGTCCACATAGACTCCTGTTGTCTGACTTAATAGTTCCACAGTTTTCTCTATTCAAAGCCCAAATAACATATTTTTTAAATAAGATTAATTAACATCATTGTCTTTGACCTTGTGACGAATATAGGCAAAGCTCAATGAAGGACAGCATTAATTATTTTAGTGCATATAACTTCCATTGCTTAACTTGTAATTTTAAATCTAAGAAATTTTGGAAAAAGGGAAGCAAAGTGGCATAAGGCAAACTTTTGGAAAGCGGGGACCCCTGTGATGCATGTTCCTCAACCTGCTAAAACAAATTGAGCAAACATATTGACATATGCACCACAAATTAATCTGTTGATTACATTAATTCTGACAAATTCTAATAATTTTCATTTCAGTGATATCTTTCTCTGTAGTGTAGCCCCTTAGGTTATGTGGTTTTCAAAGGTAAATATAGCCTTAGGCAGACAACTAATGTAATACGTTTTTATGATGGCAAATATATATGTATCTACACACAATTTAGCAAACAGCAGGGAAAAATCCTTGTAAAATCAATGCAAATGAAATATTCATTCTTTTCACTGTTTTTAAATTTTCTCCATTCCTTTTCTCATACTCATTGGCTTAGCTGCTACAGTGGATGTAACATCATAATATTTTAAACCATTTGCTTCCAACTCTAGTAATAAAGTAACTTCAGTGAATTTAATTTTAATAGAAAATAATAAATGTGAAAAGTGATATGAGTAATAGGTATATTTACCTTTCACTAGAGAAATGTAATCATTATATAAGATAATTATATTTCCATAGGCAGTAGTAATATATTGTATGGACAACAGGTTAAAACAAGAGACTTGTGTATGAGAAAGTTACTTCCAGGAGCCAGAGACAAGTTCTTTCATACTTCTTACTCCCCAGAAAGCAATGCAGATGGAAAAAAATATCTGAAGAAATAAAACACAAGAGGACAAATAATTAAATTTGAATCAGTACATTTTTTTCAACTCAGTTAAAAGTATCCTTCTAGGGAAAAATGAACATAAACATTTTAGAAAGTTAAATGGATCAAACTGAAGCTGGCAGATGATCATTGATAGAATTTAGCCAACCCAACTTAAAATACATTATGCAAACACAGCAGTGGGAATAAAGAGCTTTGTTTCTGGGCTTTATATGTGTACACACACACACACACACACACACACACACACACAAATCTGGGTCATTTCTAGGAATGGGGCTATGAAAATTAGATGCGGAATGGATCAGAACTTTCTTCTGGCATTTGAGCATAATGCATGTTGTATGCAATGTTTTAAATGATTTCATTGTTTATACAGCTTAAGAAGACTTTGCAAAAGGAGAAATAAAAACATTATTAAGCAATCATTCCTCTCTAAAGCAATGTGATATAGCATACTATAAAGTTCCTTCAACATAATCTAAATTGTAAACACCACTGCAGACTTACCATGCCACTCTTTTGATCTTATCAGGTATAAAATGTAACTGAAGAATTGAAGTCAACTAAATGATAATAAGCAATGACAAGAGTTCACTAAGTTCATTCCTTTGCTTTCAGGTAGCATTGCACATTCCCAAGAAATCACCAAAAATTAGCCAAATAAAACTCCTATATTCTAATGATAAAGGCAAGGATTATACAGTCATCCTCAGTAAGAGTTTAAGGGTACAGAATTTTTCATTACATATCATCTAAATGCCATAATATAAATATTGTCCACTTCTGTTGAGGTAAATCCAGGACAGTACTTATAGTCTTTACAGCATCAAATCCTTCACAAGCCGACCATTCTGTTTCCTCTTACCTATGAACAAAAATTAAGCTATATGGGAGGGGCTCAAGATGGCGGCGTGAGTAGGGTAGCAGAAATCTCCTCCCAAAACCATATATATTTTTGAAAATACAACAAATACAATTATTCCTAAAAGAGAGACCAGAAGATACAGTACAACAGCCAGGCTACATCTACATCTGAAAACTCAGCATCTTATGAAAAGGGTAAGATACAAATATGTGACCCGGTGGGACACGAGCACTCCCCCCACCCCAGCTCACCGGCGGGAGGAAAAGAATGAGAGTGGGAGGGAGTGGAAGCAGAGGACTGCTAAATAACCAGCCCTGGTGATCGGCACCGGGAGCACAGACTCACATTGCATGGTGTACTGGATATTAGAGGAAAGTAAAAGTAAAATCCAAGATGGAGACTGCGAGCAGGTCCCCACAGCTGGCTCCCCTGGGACAAAACAAAAGCAGGCACTTTTTAAAAGTCTTAAAGGAGATTTGGATTAAAGATGGCGGCGTGAGAGGTGAGACAGAGGTTTCCTCCTAAAACCTCATATAATATGAAAATAAAGCTACATCAACTACTCTTGAAAGAGCAATGGGAAAGAGGATGGCAACAAACTGCATACACCTGGAGACAAGAGCAGCCCTCACAGAAAAGGGTAATGTACTAAAGCTGTGGTCCTGCGGGATCCAAGCCCTTCCCCCATCCCAGCTCACCAGCAGAAGGAATAGGAACGGAGCAGGGAGGGAGTGGAGATGTGGGACTGCTGAATACCTAACTCTGGATATCTGCTCTGGGAGCACAAACCTCCATTACATGGTGCTTGCATGATACTCTTGTAATTAGGGGGTTGGAAAGCTAAGACAGGCAGAGTTCCTGCAGAGACTAAGAATCCAGCTGCTTGTGAAAGCAGGGATCCATACCCAGCTGCTCGGGGACAAAAGAAAGGCGGGCAGTCTGAGAGACTTCCTAACAAAGAAGCCCTTAACAAGAGAGCTGCTAAAGGGGCAAGGATTGCATGGAGCTTACTGCTCAGGAGAAAGGACTGGCAGACAAAATTGTTCGGGTGCACTCTGCCCAGCAGATTGGGAGCTTTCATGATCTTCAGGTGCTTCAGCTCCCTGGCTGCCTACACAGTTCCAAGAAGCCCTTCTGTGACAGGCAGACTAGTGCGCCTTTCTTATGGCCAGCCCCACCAGGCTTGCAAACCGGGAAATCCTTCCCTGGTGTTAGGCCAGCCAGAGGGAAGATCTGTCTACAGCAACTAAAAACACAAAGCACAGAGGCTTATACCTGTGTGCTCAGCGCACTGGTTCAGGCAGTGGAGACAGGCATAGCAGCCAGGAAGCAGAAAACAACCCTTTCCTCCCCGGAGGCACCAATACCACTCCCCTACAATCCCCACATTGCTTCAGGGGCTGAGCAGTTCCAGAGAGCAGAGCTTCTGGGCACTAGAGGGCGCCATACACAAATATGAAACGCCAAAGGAACCTGGTCCAGAGTAAAATTATGAACACAATTCCTGAGAAAGATTTAAATGATATGCACCTAATGACTCTCCCTGAAAGGGAGTTCAAAATAAAAATCATTAACATGCTCATGGAGGTACGGAAAGATATTCAAGAACTCAGGAATGAATTCCAGTCAGAGATCCAATCATTGAAGAACACAATGGACGGTATTAAAAGCAGATTGGATATGGTGGAGGAGACAATAAATGAAATAGGAACTAGAGAAGAGGAATATAAAGAAGCTGAGGCACAGAGAGAAAAAAGGATATCTAAGAATGAAAGAATATTGAGAGAACTGTGTGACCAATCCAAACGGAACAATATTCGCATTATAGGGGTACCAGAGGAAGAAGAGAGAAAAAGGGATAGAAAGTGTCTTTGAGAAGGTGATTGCTGAAAACTTCCCCAATCTGGGGAAGGAGACAGTCTCTCAGGCCATGGAGGTGCACAGATCTCCCAACACAAGGGACCCAAGAAAGACAACACCAAGATATATAGTAATTAAAATGGCAAAGATGAAGGATAAGGACAGACTATTAAAAGCAGCCAGAGAGAGAAACAGGATCACATACAAAGGAAAACCCATCAGGCTATCATCAGACTTCTCAGCAGAAATCTTACAGGCCAGAAGGGAGTGGCATGATCATTTAATGCAATAAAGCAGAAGGGCCTTGAACCATGATTACTTTATCCGGGAAGATTATCATATAAATTTAAAGGAGGGATTAAACAATTACCAGATAAGCAAAAGCTGAGAGATTTTACCTCCCACAAACCATCTGTACAGTGTATTTTGGAGGGACTGCTATAGATGGAAGTGTTCCTACAGATTAATAGCTGGCACCAGAGGTAATAAAACCAAAGTAAAGATAATAGAACAGCTAATTACTAAGAAAATGCAAAATTAAATTAACTATTCCCAAAGTCAATCAAGGGATAGACAAACAGTACAGAATATAATACCTAATATATAAAGAATGGAATACAAAGAAAAAGGAGGAAACAAACAAACAAACAAAGAACCTTTAGATTGTGTTTGTAATAGCATATTAAGTTAGCTGTTAGACTTTTAGATAGTAGGGAAGTTAACCTTGAACCTTTGGTAACCATGAATCTGAAGCCTGCAATGCCAATAAGTACAAACCTATCCATAATCATCCTAAATGTAAATGGACTGAATGCACCAGTCAAAGACATAGAGTCACTGAATGGATAAAAAAACACAACCCATCTATATGCTGCCTTCAAGAAACTCACTTTAATCCCAAAGACATACACAGACTAAAAGTGAAGGGATGGAAAAAGATATTTCATGCAAACAACAAGGAGAAAAAAGCAGGTGTTGCAGTACTTGTATCAGACAAAATAGACTTCAAAACGAAGAAAGTAGCAAAAGATAAAGAAGGACATTACATAATGATAAAGGGGTCAGTCCAACAAGAAGATATAACCATTATAAATATATATGCACCCAACACAGGAGCGCCAGCATATGTGAGACAAATACTAACAGAATTAAAGGAGGAAATAGACAGCAATGCATTCATCTTAGGAGACTTCAACACACCACTCACTCCAGAGGACAGATCAACCAGACAGAAAACAAGTAAAGACAAAGCGGCACTGAACAACACACTAGAACAGATGGACCTAACAGACATCTACAGAACTCTACACCCAAAAGCAACAGGATACACATTCTTCTCAAGGGCACATGGAACATTTTCCAGAATAGACAACATACTAGGCCACAAAAAGAACCTCAGTAATTTCAAAAATACTGAAATCCTACAAACCAATTTCTCAGATCACCAAGGTATAAAACTAGAAAGAAATTTTAGAAAGACATCAAAAAAGCTCACAAATACATGGAGACTTAACAACATTCTCCTAACTAATCAGTGGGTTAATGACTGAATCAAAACAGAAATGAAAGAATATATGGAGACTAATGATAACAACAACACAAAGCCAAAACTTCTGTGGGACGCAGCAAAGGCAGTTCTAAGAGGAAAGCATATTGCAATGCAGGCCTATTTAAAGAATGAAGAACATTTCCAAATGAATAGTCTAAAGACACAATTACTGAAATTGGAAAAAGAAGAACAAATGAGGCCAAAAGTCAGCAGAAGGAGGAACATAATAAAGATCAGAAAAGAAATAAAATTGAGAAGAATAAAACAATAGAAAAAATCAATGAAACCAAGAGCTGGTTCTTTGAAAAAATAAACAAAATAGATAAACCCCTAGCCAAACTCATTAAGAGAAAAAGAGAATCTACACACATAAACAGAATCAGAAATGAGAAAGGAAAAATAACGACGGACCCCACAGAAATACAAAGAATTATAAGAGAATATTATTAGAATCTATATGCTAACAAGCTGGAAAACATAGAAGAAATGGACGACTTCTTAGAAAAATACAAGCTTCTAAGACTGACCAAGCAAGAAACAGAAAAACTAAACCAATCACCAGCAATGAGATTGAATCAGTAACCAAAAAACTACCCAAGAACAAAAGCCCGGGACCAGATGGATTCACCACTGAATTCTACCAGACATATAAAGAAGAAATAACACCCATTCTCCTTAAAGTTTTTCAAAAAATAGAAGAGGAGGGAACACTTCCAAACTCATTCCATGAAGCAAGCATCACTCTAATACCAAAACCTGGCAAAGACCTCACCAAAAAAGAAAATTACAGACCAATTTCCGTGATGAATGCAGATGCAAAAATACTCAACAAAATATTAGCAAACCAAATTCAAAAATACATCAAGAGGATCATACACCATGATCAAGTGGGATTCATCCCAGGGATGCAAGGATGGTACAACATTCGAAAATCCAACAACATCATCCACCACATCAACAAAAAGAAGAACAAAAACCACACGATCATCTCCTTAGATGCTGAAAAACCATTTGACAAAATTCACATCCATTCCTGAGTAAAACTCTCAACAAAATTGGTATAGACAGCAAGTACCTCAACATCATAAAGGCCGTATATGACAAACCCACAGCTAACATCGTACTTAACAGAGAGAAGCTGAAAGCTTTTCATCTAAGATCGGGAACAAGACAGGGATGTCCACTCTCTCCACTGTTATTCAACATAGTACTGGAGGTCCTAGCCACGGCAATCAGACAAAACAAAGACATACAAGGCATCCAGATTGGTAAAGAAGACATCAAATTGTCACTACTTGTGGATGACATGATATTGTACATAAAAAACCCCAAGGACTCCACTCCCAAACTACTAGAACTAACATCTGAATTCAGCAAAGTTGCTGGATACAAAATTAACACACAGAAATCTGTTGCTTTCCTATACACTGAAATGATGACCTAACAGAAAGAGAAATCAGAAAAACAACTCCGTTCACAACTGCATCAAAAAGAATAAAATACCTAGGAATAAACCTAACGAAGGAAGTGAAAGAACTGTACTCTGAAAACTACAAAACACTCGTACGAGAAATTAAAGAGGACACTAACAAATGGAAATGCATCTGATGCTCTTGGCTAGGAAGAATAAATATTGTCAAAATGGCTATACTACCTAAAGCAATCTACAGATTCAACACAATCCCTATCAGCTTTCTTCAATGAACTGGAACAAATAATTCTAAAATTCATATGGAACCACAAAAGACCCCGAATAGCCAAAGCAATCCTTGGAAGGAGGAATAAAACAGGGGGAATTACGCTCCCTGACTTCAAGCTCAACTACAAAGCCACAGTAATCAAGACAATTTGGTATTGGCACAAAAACAGACCCACAGACCAGTAGAACAGAATAGAAAATCCAAACATTAACCCAAACATATACAGTCAATTAATATTTGATAAAGGAGCCTTGGGTATACAATGGGGAGATGACAGCCTCTTCAGCAGCTGGTGTTGGAAAAAATGGACAGCTACATGTGAGAGAATGAAACTGGACTACAGTCTAACCCCATTCACAATGGTAAACTCAAGGTGGATCAAAGACCTGAATGTAAGTCATGAAACCATAAAACTCTTAGAAAAAAACATGGGCAAAAATCTCTTGGACATAAACATGAGCGACTTCTTCATGAACATATCTCTCCGGGCTAGGGGAACAAAAGCAAAAATGAACAAGTGGGGCTATATCAAGCTGAAAAGCTTCTGTACAGCAAAGGACACCGTCAGCAGAACAAAAAGACATCCTACAGTATGAGAGAATATATTCATAAATGACATATCCGATAAGGGGTTGACATCCAAAATATATAAAGAACTCATGCACCTTTACAAACAAAAAGCAAATAATCCCATTAAGAAATGGGCAGAGGACATGAATAGACACTTCTCTAAAGAAGAAATTCAGATGGCCAACAGGCACATGAAAAGATGCTCCACATCGCTAATCATCAGAGAAATGCAGATTAAAACCACAATGAGATATCACCTCACACTAGTGAGGCTGGCTAACATCCAAAACACAAACAACAAATGTTGGCTAGGATGTGGAAAAAAGGGAACCCTCCTACACTGCTGGTGGGAATGCAAATTAGTTCAACCATTGTGGAAAGCAGTATGGAGGTTCCTCAAAAAACTCAAAATAGAAATACCATTTGACCCAGGAATTCCACTCCTAGGAATTTACCCTAAGAATGCAGCAGCCCAGTTTGAAAAGGACAGATGCACCCCTATGTTTATTGCAGCACTATTTACAATAGCCAAGAAATGGAAGCAACCTAAGTGTCCATCAGTAGATGAATGGATAAAGAAGATGTGGTACATATACACAATGGAATATTATTCAGCCATAAGAAGAAAACAAATCCTACCATTTGCAACAACATGGATGAAGCTAGAGGGTATTATGCTCAGTGAAATAAGCCAAGCCGAAAAAGACAAGTATCAAATGATTTCACTCATATGTGGAGTATAAGAACAAAGAAAAATACTGAAGGAACAAAAGCGCAGCAGACTCACAGAACCCAGGAACGGACTAATAGTTACCAAAGAGAAAGGGACTGAGGAAGATGGGTGGGAAGGAAGGGCTAAGAGGGAAACAGGGGCATTATGATTGCAGATGTAATGTTGGGCAGGCATGGGGAGGGCTGTACAACTCAGAGAAGACAAGTAGTGACTCTATAGCATCTCACTACGCTGATGGACAGTGACTGTAATGGTGTTGGTGGGGGGGACTAGATGAAGGGGGTAGTTTAATAATCATAATATTGCACAGGTACTTGTAGATTAATGATCCAAAATAAATTATAAAAAAAAGAATACTTAGGAGAAGCTAATAAAAGAATAAGTGATTAAAAAAAAAGAACATATGGGATGTGAACAATTTCCAGGGATGTGTTGTTTTAATTTGTCTGATTTTTCACGTACTATTCAAGATCAAATAGACAACATTCACCATGTTATTGATAAGTTTTCATAAATGCCTGAATTGTTAAATTGGTTTTCTTTGTTTCATTGGATATGGCCTATAATTGTAGGTCTAATACTGGTATGCATTTGTATTCCTGTTCTCCTAGTGTGTGTGCGGAAGGTAGTTGTTGGTCTTTTAAAGCCAATACAAGCATATGCTACTTTTCAAGAATTAACTTCAAGAAATAAGTGATTCCTTTTAAACAACTTTGTGAAATCATATACTGATTCCCCACCTGCATTTGCTGCAAGAAAATAATCATGTATATTGTGATTTTATCCAGAATTATAGCTGCTGGCTGTCCTCTCTTTCATATTTTATCTCCCTGTTTCGTCCCAGGAGATGGCTGGTTAGCCAGAGACGGGTAAGATTCCTCATGGGAGGAACAACCTAAGACAGGCACGGGACCTCAGGTGATTAATGTGGGGGCCAACTGAGGTGAGGCATAGAACCTCACTCCTCCAGACAAGAGAGACATTGCCTGTGACAAGCTATGTCACAGACCGAGCCCAGCTAATCGTTATTCTGGTACCTTCCACAAATATATGCATATGCATTTGCATCAATTAAAACAAAAAAGGGGGAAATGTGGGATTCACTTATAATTTAAGTATAAAAATCATATGAATAATCATAGTTGACTTGATTGATTATAGTAACTGAATTAGTTTCTCTGATATGACTGCCTTTGCATTGTTCACCTTGTGAGAACTTGTTCACTATGTTCCTTGCATTGTTCACCTTGTGGGAGCTTCTTCACTGTATTGGGACTTGTTCGTTGCATGGTGAGCAATAATGTCTTGTGTATTAAAAAGTTGTTAAGAGAAAAAACCTCAAAAGTTCACATCGCAAGAAAAAATAATTTGTAACTATGTATGTTGAAGGATGTTAACTAAACTTACTGTGATAATCATTTCACAATAAAAAATAAATTAATTAAAATAAAGTCTTAAAGGGACAAGGGCTTAACAGCTGGACAAAATCATCCCAGCACACTCAGCCCTGCAGGCACGGAATTTAAGGAACTTCAGGCACCCTAACCCCCTGGGGGGTAATGCAGCCCTGAAGCCCCTCACGGCAATAAGCTGCCTGTCATTCATTCCCTGCCCCCCTCCGTAGCTGGCGCTGCAAGCAAACCGGCAGACCTGCCACAGTTACGGAGCAGCCGGAGAACAACCCTGCACACAGCAACCACACAGTCTTCTCCCAGCGTGCAGCTAACCGGGACAGACCCAGAGGCTGCCGCCAGCACGCAGCTGCCTGGCACAGAGAGAGGAAGCCTGAGCAAGGTCTGGAAGGCACAAAGGAGTGCCATTCTCGCAGGAGTACACACCTGGCGCATCTGCGACCCCCCGCAGTGCCCTAGTCTTTCCTGAGGGCCACCCCACCCATGGCAGCTCAGGAGATTATCCCAGAGACTACTCCCTGTGTGTGCATAACTGGCACAGGCAGCGGAGAAGGGCAAGGTGATCAGCAAGCAGGAAGGGCCTTTGTTCTCCCAGCTGACACACGCACCACTTGCTGCAACCACATTCTATTGCCATGAAAAGGCAGAAGAATCCGGTCCAGTCAAAAATCACTCAGACAACCCCAGAAAGAGGCCCTGGTGAGACAGATATAACCAATCTTCCTGAAAAAGAATTCAAAATAAAAGTCATAACCATGCTGATGGATCTGCAGAGAAATATGCAAGAGCTAAGGGATGAAGTCCCCCTTGGAGGGAGACAACAGAAATGAAACAATCAATAGAAGGACTTAAGAGCAGACTGGACTTGGTGGAAGAGGCTGTTAATGGAATAGAAATCGGAGAACAGGAATACAGAGAAGCTGAGGCAGAGAGACATAAAAGGTTCTCTAGGAATGAAAGAATATTAAGAGAACTGTGTGACCAATCCAAATGGAACAATATTCGCATTATAGGGGCACCAGAAGAAGAAGAGAGAGAAAATGGGTTAGAAAGTGTCTTTGAAGAAATAATTGCTGAAAACTTTCCCAAGCTGGGAAGTAAATAGTCTCTCAGACCATGGAAGTGCACAGATCTCCCAACACAAGGGACTCAAGGCAGACAACACCAAGACATAGTAATTAAAATGGCAAAGATCAAAGACAAGGACAGAGTATTAAAGGAAGCCAGAGGGAGAAAAACGATCACCTACAATGGAAAGCCCATCAGGCTATCATCAGATTTCTCAACAGAAACCTTACAGGCCAGAAGAGAATGGCATGATATATTTAATGCAATGAAACAGAAAGGCCTTGAATCAAGAATACTGTATCCAGAATGACTATCATTAAAATTTGAAGGAAGGATAAAACAATTTCCAGACAAGCAAAATTAGAGGGAATTTGCCTCCCACAAACCATCTCTACAGGATATTTTAGAGGGACTGCTCTAAATGGAAGCACTCCTAAGGCTAAATACATGTCACCAGAAAAAATAAAATCACAGCAAAGAAAGCAGACTATCCAAATACTAATAAAGGCAAAAAATAAAATCAACTATTCACAAAAGCAGTCAAAGGAAACACAAGAGTACAGAATAAAACACCTAAAATATAAAGAATGGAAGAGGAAGAATAAGAAGGGAGAGAAATAAAGAATCATCAGACTGTGTTTATAATAGTTTAATAAGAAAGTTAGACGGTTACATAGTAAAGAAGCTACCCTTAAAACTTTGGTAACCATGAATCCAAAGCCTGCAATGGCAATAAGTACATATCTATCAATAATTACCCTAAATGTAATTGGACTGAATGCACCAATCAAAAGACACAGAGTAATAGAGTGGATAACAAAGCAAGACCCATCTATATGTTGCTTACAAGAGACTCACCTCAAACCCAAAGACATACACAGACTAAAAGTGAAGGGATGGAAACATGCAAACAACAGGGAGAAAAAAGCAGGTGTTGCAGTACTTGAATCAGACAAAATAGACTTCAGAACAAAGAAAGTAACAAGAGATAGAGAAGGACATTACATAATGATAAAGGGGTCAGACCAACAAGAGGATATAACCATTATAAATATATATGCACCCAACACAGGAGCACCTACATATGTGAAACAAATACTAATAGAATTAGAGGAAACAGAATGTAATGCATTCATCTCAGGAGACTCCAATACACCACTCACTCCAAAGGACAGATCAACCAGACAGAAAGTAAGTAACAACACAGAGGCACTGAACAACACATTAGAACAGATGAACCTAACAGATATCTACAGAACTCTAAACCCAAAAGCACCAGGATACACATTCTTCTCAAGTGAACGTGGAACATTTTCCAGAATAGACCACTTACTAGGCCTCAGTAAATTCAAAAAGATTGAAATTCTACCAATCTACCTCTCAGATCACAGAGGTATAAAACTAGAAATAAATTGTAGGAAGAAAACAAAAACGCTCACAAACACATGGAGGCTTAACAACATGCTCCTAAATAATCAGTGGATCAATGACTGAATTAAAACAGAGATCAAGCAATATATGGAGACAAATGACAACAATAGCACAAAGCCCCAACTTCTGTGGGACACAGCAGAGGCAGTTCTAAGAGGAAAGTATATAGCAATCCAGGCCTATTTAAAGAAGGAAGAACAATCCCAAATGAATAGTTTAAAGACACAATTATTGAAACTGGAATAAAAACAAAAAATGAAGCCCAAAGTCAGCAGAAGGAGGGACATAATAAAGATCAGAGATGAAATAAATAAAATTCAGAAGAATAAAACAATAGAAAAAAATTAATGAAACCAAGAGCTGGTTCTTTGAAAAAATGAACAAAAGAGATAAACCCCTACCCAGACTTATTAAGAGAAAAAGAGAATCTAAACACAAACAGAATCAGAAATGAGAAAGGAAAAATCACGATGGACCCCACAGAAATACAAAGAATTATTAGAGAATACTATGAAAATCTATATGCTAACAAGATGGGTTACCTAGAAGAAATGGACAACTTCCTAGAAAAATACAACCTTCTAAGACTGACCAAAGAAGAAACAGAAAATCTAAACAGACCAACTACCAGCAATGAAATTGAATTGGTAATCACAAAACTACCTAAGAAGAAAAGCCTCTTGGCCAGATGGATTCACTGCTGAGTTTTATCAGACATATAGAGAAAACAAAATACCGATTCTCTTTAAAGTTACCTAAAAAATAGAAGAGGAGGGAACACTTCCAAACTCATTCTATGAAGCTAGCATCACTCTAATACAAAAACCAGGCTAAGACCCCACAAAAAAAGAAAATTACAGATCCATATCCCTGATGAACATAGATGCCAAAATACTCAAAAAAATATTAGCAAACTGAATTCAAAAATACATCAAGAGGATCATACACCATGATCAAATAGGATTCATCACAAGGATGCAAGGATGGCACAACATTGGAAAATCCATCAACGTCATCCACCACATCAACAAAAAGAAGGACAAAAAACACATCATCATCGCCATAGATGCTGAAAAAGCATTTGACAAAATTCACATCCATTCATGATAAAAACTCAACAAAATGGGTATAGGGGGCAAGTACCTCAATATAATAAAGGCCATATATGACAAACCCATAGCCACATCATACTTAACAGCAAGAAGCTGAAAGCTTTTCACCTAAGATTGGAAACAAGACAGGGATGACCACTCTCTCCACTGTTATTCAACATAGTACTGGAGGTCCTAGCCATGGTAATCAGACAAAACAAAGAAATACAAGGCATCTAGATTGGTAAAGAAGAAGTCAAACTGTCACTATTTGCAGATGACATGGTATTGTACATAAAATTCACTAAAGACTCCACTCCAAAACTACTAGAACTAATATGTGAATTCAGCAAAGTTGCAGGATACAAAATTAATACACAGAAATCTGTTGCTTTTCTATACACTAACAATGAACTAGCAGATAGAGAAATCAGGAAAACAATTCCATTCACAATTGCATCAAAAAGAATAAAATACCTAGGAGTAAACCTAACTAAGGAAGTGAAAGACTTATACCCTGAAAACTACCAGACACTCTTAGGAGATATTAAAGAGGACACTAACAAATGGAAATTTACCCCATGCTCTTGGCTAGGAAGAATTAATATTGTCAAAATGGCTATACTACCTAAAGCAATCTACAGATTCAATACACTCACTATCAAAATACCAACAGCATTCTTCAATGAACTGGAACAAATAGTTCTAAAATTCATATGGAACCAAAAAAGACTCTGAATAGCCAAAGCACTCCTGAGAAGGAGGAATAAAGCAGGGGTGATCTTGCTTCCCAATTTCAAGCTCTACTACCAAGCCACAGCAATCAAGACAATTTGGTACTGGCACAAGAACAGACCAACAGACCAGTGGAACAGAAAAGAGAGTCCAGATATTAACCCAAACATATATGGTCAATTAATATGCGATAAAGGAGCCATGGACATACAATGGGGAAATGACAGCCTCTTCAACAGCTGGTGTTGGCAAAACTGGACAGCTACATGTCAGAGAGTGAAAATGGAGTACTGTCTAAACCCAAACACAAAAGTAAATTCAAAATGGTTCAAAGACCTGAATGTAAGTCATGAAACCATAAAATTCTAAGAAAAAAACATAGGCAACAATCTCTTGGACATATACATGAGCCACTTCATCATGAACATATCTCCCCGGGCAAGGGAAACAAAAGCAAAAATGAACAAGTGGGACTATATCAAGCTGAAGAGCTTCTGTACAGCAATGGACACCATCAACAGAACCAAAAAACATCCTACAGTATGGGAGAATATATTCATAAATGACATATCTGATAAGGAGTTGACATCCAAATTATATAAAGAGCTCATGCACCTCAACAAAAGTAAATAAGCCAATTAAAAAATGGCAAGAGGATCTGGACAGACCCTTCTCGAAAGAAGAAATTCAGATGGCCAACAGGCACATGAAAAGATGCTCCACATTCCTAATCGTCAGAAAAATGCAAATTAAAACCACAATAAGATATCACCTCACACCAGTAAGGATGGCCACCATCAAAAGACAAACAACAACAAATGTTGGCGAGGATGTGGGTAAAGGGAAACCCTCCTACACTGCTGGTGGGAATGTAAATTAGTTCAACCATTGTGAAAAGCAGTATGGAGGTTCCTCAAAAAACTCAAAATAGAAATACCATTTGACCTAGGAATTCCACTCCTACGAATTTACCCTAAGAATGCAGCAGCCCAGTTTGAAAAACACATATGCACCCCTATGTTTATCACAGCACTATTTAAAATAGCCAAGAAATGGAAGCAACCTAAGTGTCCATCAGTAGATGAATGGATAAAGAAGTGGTACATATACACAATGGAATATTATTCAGCCATAAGAAGAAAACAAATCCTACCATTTGCAACAACATGGATGGAGCTAGAGGGTATTATGCTCAGTGAAATAAGCCAGATGGAGAACGGCAAGTACCAAATGATTTCACTCATCTGTGGAGTATAACAACAAAGCAAAAACTGAAGGAACAAAACAGCAGCAGGCTCACAGAACCCAATAATTGACTACCAGTTACCAAAGGGAAAGGAATTAGGGAGGATGGGTAGGAATGGAGGGACAAGAGGGTAAAAGGGCATTACAATTAGCAGACATAATGTAGGGGGGGAAGACAAGTAGTGATTCTATAGCATCTTTTTTTGCTGATGGACAGTGACAGTAATGGGGTATGTGGTGGGGACTTGATGGGGGATGTCTAGTAACCATAATGTTGCTCATGTAATTGTAGAATAATGATACCAAAATAAAAAAAAAGGAAAAAAAATTAAGCTATATGATTTATTTTATTATCTCCACTTCAGGGGTTATTAGTATGATGATGAAAACGAACAATGCCCCAGCAGTTGTTCAGTTGTGGTTCCTGGGATAGCTGTGCAGGAGTTTCCCCATATTTCTGTGTATTTTGCACACTTCCTCTCCAAACTATGAAAAAGGAAACGGTTGCTTCTCCCCAGGAAGAAGATCACTATTACCCAAAGAGCCATAAAAAATACACAAAGGAGCACATTCAAGTAATTAGACGGTGGCAAGGGGAGCATCCTGGGGTGACGGACTGAGATGAAGCCGAGGCCGTCGGCTGAGGCCAGCGAGTCACTCACAGAAAACACACTGAACTGTGGTGATATAACTTCTAATGCCTGAATATGAAACAAAAACACAAACTCCTCCTAAATTTGATATGTAGACTTTACGGGTAGGTTGTTCAGTTCTACAGGAACCTTTTGGTTCTTTCTACACCACCATTATCCTTCAGATTAGGTCATCTGAGGTTTCCCCAAATCCATGCATTCTTTTCAGCCTATAACATACACAATATGAAAACAACAGCAAAAAATGAAATCAATGGTTACATTGACATGGAAGTCAAAACAATACTAACATTTGGAGGTGCCCAGAAATCAAACACTATATATTTCAAGACTTGTTTTGATTTTTTTTCTTTTGAATGAAATTCAAGAAAGATGACGTCATGGGATTTTTCTGACGATAGCTCCAATACCGAGATGAGGGATTATCATGGAAGTCCTCAGACTGAGCAATGAATTATGTTTGTCTGTAAGGATGGGTTAATGTTGGCAGAGGGACAGCTGAAAAGACAGCCTTCAAGTGGGACACAGATGACAAATCTATTTTATCAGGATAAATAGTTCAATTTGTATAAATAATATTCATTGAGCAACTGATAGATACCTTATGTTGTGCAAGGTACTGGAATCTGAAATGTATTTGACAAAAGAAGTTTTCATTGGTTTTGAATCTAATATCTAGATCCACAGTGATGATTTCCATGGGTGAAGACTAGGGAGAATGACTTCAGTGAAATCTCTGAAACTGCATGTATACTTTTGTGAGTATGCCATAATTCTCTTCCTCACTCCCCACTTACTAGACTCTCCATACATACTTTCTTCTGGGATCCCAGAAACATTGAGGACTTCTGATCTAATAAGAGTGAAAAAAATTGTAATTCAGTTTATCATGCCTTTGTTGTTGTTAATCCACCACTTCACAAATAAATCTTTCCTCTTTTGAAATGATAATTCAAGTTCTATTTCTTTAAGGACCCGCCTCAAACTAAAACCCAAGGACCTTGTTTTTCCAATTATCTAAAATGCTCTTGGCGTCTTAACCAAAAAATGCAGTGGTGTACAATTTTCGTTTCATTGTGTTATTTTTTTTTCAGACCCCTATCTATTATCCCTCCAAACAGATGGGGGAGAAACGCTAATGAACCAAAGGGGTCAGGTTCAGAGTCAGTATTAATATGCAGTGAGATGTTGCTAAAGCTTGTTCTAGGTGCTTTTACTAGATTATGATGTTTAATTCTCATAATGAACCTTGGAGGATTCATATCCAGTTTGCTGACGAGGCAGTGGGAACTTTGAATTTACATGATTCACCAAGAAATTACTAAACTAAATATCAGAGCTGGGATTTTATTTTCTATTTATTCAGTGTCCCCCAGAAAATCTAACTGCACACCCTGTTGGCAGGCTTAGTGAATATGAACATCAACAGTGAATTCATTTCTTCATTTTTTGTAATCACCTGAACTTGCCTGGTGATTTTTAAGTGAGTAACTGCTAGGTTTCCGAGATCTTTTCACAATCAGTACGTTAAACATAAATGGGACTTTTTAATGCTTAATGAAATCCAGGTTGGCACAGGATCATATAAATCAAATACGATGAATATGTCCTATAAATATGTATGACCCTGAAATACTAATTCAGTTCCATTAGAAAATAGTTAAACAGAACACAACAAATTTGCTTTTATATTTTTGAATGTATGTGAATAGAGGTTTAAATACATACATTTCATATGTAATTTTAAGCAAGAAAACTATTTAACATGGACTTGATTATTGTAGTCATTCCATTTTAAATCTTCCCTTGTCCCTCCTTTCTCTTGATATTTGTATTAAGCTGTTCATTTTAGTTTTTCACAGTTGATCAGATTAAATGTTTCATTTGAGATCACTGTTCATTAATCTACTTCTCAATCAACTATTTGTTCAGTGAAGACAGGAGAATTACTATTTAGACTAGTGTAAGAATAAATGGCAGCCATGGCAGATTTTTTATAATATTCTATCTATAGATTTGATATTTCTGGATATGTACTAACTCAAAGGACACTTATTTTATCCTAGGTCTGGGCAGTCCCATGATTTTAACAGCTGGATTCAAAATAGGAAACAGAGGAAGTTTGCTGTTGGTGTCAAACCCTCCTTGTGCTAACACGTCATTAGCAGCCCTTGTCTTCAGGCTATTTCCTTGGCTTCCCAGGGCCCTCAACTCTGACGCCTGAATTTTGGCCTAAAGAAATGATCTCCACATTTTTTCCACCTCTTTCCAAAAAGTTTATCTATTGGCAGGTGGCTAATCTGAGCTGCTAATCCATACTAAAATGCCAGTGGGAGCTGATGTGTTATTCTGGTGCTCCTCCTGTTATGTTTGCACTTAAAGAGGCCTTAATGAAAATGGCTGTCCTTGTGAGCAAATCAGTCATTTAATCTTTAAGGAGAGAGAATAGTATAGGCATTTGTGTGCATGTGGCATCTCCTCAAAGTGCTCTCCCCCTCAAATTACAAACCCAGCGGATTGTTTTTATGCTGTGTACATATCTGTCTCTGTTGGTTTGAATCCACCAACTATATTTATTAATGACCTGATAAACTAAGAAAATAGAATATAACCTTGAGCAGTACACAATTTCCATTTGAACTACCTAACAGAATACCCACACTTCTCAAATTATTTTACCTTCAGATGAACTGCAAATAGAATGAAGGTCTAAAGTACTTGAAAAATCACCCATAAGAAAAATCTTTGAAATGGCACAAACCTATTTTGATTTCCAAACATGTATTTCTTTTTACAAGTATTGAAATAGAAAACACTCGCTGAGATATAATATCTCATTTGATTTTATGCCTATTTTCAGTGGCAATATAATTATATACACTAAATCACTACAATGTTGAACAAACAAGAGCCATATTGTAAATGATGGGCAAAGTTGCTTGCTAAATTCTACCATGCCAATGAAGAAATCTGATACAGTTTAAATATAAAATGGCATTTTTGTGAAGATTTGAGAGCTAATCTCTTTCAAATATATCTTTTAAAAATACTGCCATTTACTCCATTGTATACATTTTCAGTCAAATTTATATTCCTGTGTTGATTTCCTAAAATTCCCTGGAAATGGATGAATCAATTTTGTATCCTAAGAAATCATACCTTGCCCATAAATGGAAGAATATATTTTTACTTAAAAAAATATTTCTCTGATAAGGTTCATAAAATACCAGTTAACTAACTATTTAACACAATTATAACAACCACAACAGAAAATGTATGGAACACTTTAAATATACAGAATTTTTAAATAAATTATTTGGTACAAAATGAAACCAGTTCTTAAATATACTTTTTAACATGATATTCTTGTTTTTAGAGATGACCATTTTCTGCTCTACAGATAG
Organism: Smutsia gigantea; assembly: GCA_032199065.1. Taxonomy (NCBI): domain Eukaryota; kingdom Metazoa; phylum Chordata; class Mammalia; order Pholidota; family Manidae; genus Smutsia; species Smutsia gigantea. The sequence goes on from JAVSCE010017510.1 coordinate 27,655, forward strand.
GAACTTAAACAGAGATCAAACCTGAATTACTACAAAATATCTCTATTCATATTAGTGCAAGAGAACAAATAAACATAAACAGGACTACAGTAGAAATTAGAGCCAAATGTACTGAAGGTCTTTCTGAAATGAAAACATCACAGAGATATGAGGTAATAATAGACTTCTTTCCCCTAGAATTTTGTAGGAACAGATTGATAAATGCCAACTCAAAAGAAATTGAGAATTATTGATATTTACTTACAATGTATTCCATATATGACCAAAATACTAGGAGGCCTATGCAGACAAACAAAAGGGTTAAGAGAAATAATTTCCAGATGTGGCACCTATCACTTGAAAGTCCTCTATTCCCTCTCTGTGTTTATTTCTATACCCTATTCGAGAGCAGATATACCATATTCAATCATAGCTATTTTTAATATATGGTCTTAAAAAGATTTACTACTATTTAGACTTTCAGTCAAATCTTATTATTTTACATTAGCTTTTAAGTATATATTAAAGTTCTTAACTCAAAGAAAACAATATAAAAAGAAACTTTACATGAATGCCCATGTGATATAACACCTATTTGAAGAGAATGTATATTTTCTTTAATTATTAAATATCATTTAATATTAATTTTTAAACAAGAGAATATACTAAACATCCATGATCATGTTCTTTTTGAAAGAAAACAAACACAAAATAAATATTAGAACAAAATTTTAAAATAATTTAGCTGAACCCTAAAGCCAGAAAAATCAGATATTTCACTATTTTACTTGGGGTGGGGATAAAGGGATCTTATTATTTACTGACACAAAGTACTAAGTTAATTTAGACAACAAATGCAGAATTTTCATTACAACCACTTATTTCTTCAGTTCCTCAGAGATGATAACCTCTTGCTAAGTACAATATTTTTTTCACTTCTAAAAGTCAGAACTGTTGGAGAAAGTATTTTTTTCAACAATAGTCCTACAGAATATCCTATTGTTCATCCATACTGCATTTGAGCTATCACAGGTAACACTTGGAAACCACCAGTATTAATAAGATTAGAGTTCACTTAGAGGTTTCCAAAACCTACCTACAATTCAGAGAATACACTCGAAGACAGTCGCATGAATTAGCTCCCGTGCATACAATCCCATCTGGTCAAAATTCTATAAACCAAAATTAGCATACATATGAAAATAGATGCTACATTTCTCAAAAACATCTGTGGATTTTTTCATCTTTGAATTCACAGTTATGAATAAAGCATCTTTACAGATATAGGACTAAAAATTTCCAGTATTACCAATACTTGTTCTAAGGTATGGGCATCCAGTAATATGGATTTTAAAATTGCCTTTGATTACTTACTACATTTTTGCTTTTCCTTATATACAGCGATACATCTTTGATTTATAGCAATTTCCTAGAAAATTTCTATGTATTTTAATATACATACTGTTAATATCCAGGATTCCTTCTTCTCAGTTTTTTTCAGGTTAGTTTTTCTTTTCTTTCTTCTTTTCATTTTCATCTCTTTCTTTCTTTTTTTTTACTTTGAAATTAAAAAAAAAAAGGGTACAGAGAAATGCCCAACTTACCACAACTAATGCATACAGAAAAATTAAAGGGACAACCAAAGTTGTTTAGACATGATTTATATTCACAGGATAGCCAGAATATGTGCCTTGTCAAAATTGAAGCTTGATTTTTTACTTTTCTAATCATCCAAGTTCTTAATGTTATAGAAGAGTATGATTTTTTAGGACTTTTTCTTGAAATACAGGAGAAGAGACAACACAGAAGTATGATGAGAGTGTTGCAAAAAAGTCATGTTAGTAAAGGACCAAATATATTGCTTATGAGAATGAATGTTAGGGTGGAATGTTGACCATTCTGTTGGGAAAAATATCTTATGAAAGTTGAACTTCATGGAAAGAATCTTGTATTTACCATGGAGACTCACATTCTTTGTTTTTTACAGATGTGAGAAAGAAAAAGAAATCAGGGCAATGAAAATATTTAAGGATAGTCTGTTTTAGTTTTTATAAAGTTGAGAATAAAATAAGAATAGAAAAAAATTAGGCTTCAAAGAACATTACCTTGATTGACTCTGTGCAGTGACCTTTTTTATTTATTTAAATGAACTATGGGCAAACTATTGAACATAATCTGATCCTTTGTCCTAAAAACTATGATTGTACTTTTAAGTTTAAGATAGTTCTGTGAATTTAAATATACATTAAATAAATTTGTTTTTTTACTTTCATATTTCTGCAAATAAGTGCTGGCTACAACCAGAAATAATTTTCCTGAGTATGCCTAACATTGGCACAAAATTGTCCACTTCATATCCAATAGTATGTTTTGAAACTGAAGATTTCTGAATAAAATGTTGCTGGATTAATCCGGGTCTGTAAATGTCCTAACAGAACACTCTGTAATGATGAAAAACATGATACTTAATCTAAATGGAAAGTACTACACCTTTCTAATACCCTTTTATTTCTGATTACTGAAATTTAAAGCACTTACATTCTAAAATAAGAGCTTTGCTTTAACAAAAATTATCAAGAAAATCACTGTCCTAGTTTACCCCAATGCCATTTCATTGTAAATGAGTGGTGGTCTTTGCCAGATAATCCTACTAAAACAGCATATTGTTTTTCAGGGTATCCTACATAGCAAAAGCCAACTTTTGGCCTCTCTGACATAAATCAAGAGCCTAGATTATCTCACATGGATAAAAAAATTTAATATTTAATGTACAAAAATTTATATCTAGAAGAGCATATGTTTATGAATGCAAAATGCCATTCAACACTGCAATCCAGGACTTACAGTGTGTGTTAAAAAATAATTGTTTGCACTTGCCTACTATCTTGGAAACAACACAGTCCCTTAAAAGAAGTTCATTTTTAGGAACCGAATGCCATGTTTACAGAAATAACAGTGACGTCTAGTTTTAAAAACAAGACAGTATATCTTGGAAAGGTATGCTTTGAAAAGATCCTTTGTATTGTTTTTGCTTGTGTCAAAGGGATGATTAGAGCTCCAGTAAATGGGAACCTCCCAGAGCAGGCTAAATAGAAGGCCAACAGCCTACATATGGCCTGCAGCTTGGGGGATTTCTCTCAGTGTTCTGCCAGAGAGGGGACTGCCCAAATGGTTTCTCGCGTAAGTCCTAAGTCATAAACTGCATCCTATCAGGTCAGGCAGGCCAGATCTGTACCACAGGGTATACACAGTCTTGGCTGATGGGAAACAATGACTGCTTCCCAAGGTAGCCACAGCTGCCTTCTTGAGAGACACCCCAGATGTCTGAATTTTCCCTTACTTTCCACTTTTGACTACCTGTTCTGGCAACAGTTCCAACAAAGGGAGAGGCACACAGCAGGTACCCAGCTGTTTTCAATAAGCCTTGGCAATGTAGGTACTGATTATATAAACACTACAAACATTCAAAGAGCGTATTTTTTAGCTTTTAAGCTATAAAAAAGGTGTGAGCCTGTACCAACACCCTATATCTCCACTGCTCCAAATAATGATGATGATGATGATGATGATGATGATGGCTGTGGTTCTGAAAGCAAAGATTATTCAAGAACCATGATGTAAACTGCTGGGAAAGAACTCAAATTATACAAAGAGAAGTGAAAAGATGTGAAATCGCCACGTTTCAGGAGCAAGGATATATATTTTTTCTTTTATGAAGCAAGGTCAAAATGTGCACTTAATTCATTTGACGTCATATTTTTCCCACATCCTAAGCAAAAAACAATCAGATGTTGTATTATGCATTTGCATTATAGTTCATTTTCCTTTTCATTCACATATATTCAAAATACTGTTTTACAGTCCTAATATATGTAAAATATGCAAGAATTACATTTATGAAATATTACATAAGAACTTCTGTTTATATTAAGGTCAGGTCAAGAAACCTAGAGAAAACGCTGATTTACATTCTAATGAAGATGATTTTTCCTGGTTTAAAAAAAATACATATATATATGTACACATATATACATATACATATATAATCTCCACTTCTTTGGCTCTGATATTTGAAAACTGGAATGTTGAAATAACTCAGTCATGCTTGTAGGCTATAAAGTCAGGTTTATAATTTTTTTATGCTTTCCATATTTGATATATTAGCTCGAGAATCTATATAAACATTGTAAGAACTGAACTGGAGCTTCAGTAATCTATATTTCCAGGCCATTGTTTAATTTCCTATATAACAAAGTGATGTTCCTGTCATAAAGAACAGAATTGCATTTGATTTTTTACCTCAAGATTCTCATTTTTTACCTGAATGATTCCCCAAAATAATCTTTGGCTATGCCAATTGTCTTCAAGAGTATATCTGTATTATCTGTTGTTCTTGCCATAATTATTTTTTCCTCCAAAATGGTGGTATATATTCTCTGACACAGGTTCTAAGTTGGGCCCTTTAAGATAACAATAAAATCCTACTGAATAAAAGCAGGAGAAGGAATATATTTCAAGTTGTTTCAGGAAAATGGTTTTGGACAAAGTGATCAACTGCTGATTCAAAAACAAATTCATTGACAGGAAAGCTGAATACTATTGGTAAATCAGTGAACACTATGAATGATAAACCTCATACACATTTTAATTAACTTGGGACACAGAGTGCCCCAAACAAACCAGAAGAACTCTGGGAAAGGAGTAAGAATATTAGGTTGTCCCAATTCAACACAAATTATTTTGCCTCAGGAGGTTACTTAGAATTTCCATTTCTCCATTTATAAAGAGGGGAAAATAGCTTCCTTAACATTCACAAGATTATGGTAACTACTGACTCAAGAATTTTAAGTTGTAAGTTATATAAAGATAGAAGATTGACAAAATGTACTATTTTTCTGGCTAAAAATATTTGATAAACTGAAAGTGAAAATAGTGGTAGATAAGGAGACATGAACTATAAGTAAAATTTGTAATGAGAGATTTTAGCAATGCCAGCTTTTCATCCTTGATGATTATAAATTAAAATGATACTTTTAAAATTGGATATGTAATTATTGCTGGGAAAATATAATTCTACAAAGTAGGGTAAGATTTTAGTGGGTAAGTGCAATTAGATATTGATCATTGTTTGGAGTATTTTTATTATGTACCTCATCCTGTTAGAACATGGAATCTGATGTAGTTGATGAGTTTTTAGAATGGCAGCCTTTTGAAATACAACTTTTAGTGTCCTAAAATCTTTTAAATTTTAATTCCCCATTTGTGACTCAAATATAAGGAATAAATAGTAATTTCTAATGATCTCCATCCTACCTCTATTTTCAAACTGTTTTGATCTCTCATGTTACATTAAACTCCCTATTAATATCTAAACCTATGATAAAAATAATTGTTCTTACACAGATGTTATTCCAGGGGAATCCTGAGCCATATAATGGAATATATCATTCTTAAAAATTCTACAATAAATAGAGATAATTATTTAGTGTTAGTATTATTTGAGATATTCTTTGACAAATGTGAAAAGAAATACATTAGCACAGTGTAGTCAAGACAATTCTGAGTGGAACTAAGATAATGACATGCAAAAGTTTTCCTTAGAGGATTGATGATGTAATTGGTAAAGGAAGTGGCCATATGCAAGGGACATAACAGAGAAGGAATAGTAAGAAAAATGCCAACAAAGAATTATGTTTCCATACCTGTGCCTTGTTGTAAACAACACCCTGCTAGACAATCAAAACTCTTGAAAAATATTAAAATGTTCAATATAGATTCAATATAGTAAATCTAATGTATTAAAGTCACAAATGACAAAATTATAAACCTTAAAAATAAATATCTATATTATTTTAATTATTTCCTACTTATTTAGGTTAAGGGTGGTACTGATAAAAAAATCAAGGCATCTACTTAAGTGGTGAATGTATGCACAAAAGATTACAGTGAATCAGTCTCCATTAGGCTGTAGTCATCACACAGTATTTATCACCCTTTTGTTTAATGTCAGGCACTTCATGGCTGACAGAACTCACTAGTGAGCAATATAGTCCCTAAAGTCATAAACTTTGATGTACAGTTTTTCATGAATGTATCTATTAAAGGCTGGTATTTTTGTATAAATCTTATTTATAAATCTTAAGATAGAATTATCTTCACAATGCTGCGGTTAAGTATAAAAGAAAATGTCTTGCTAAAATTAGGTCAATCACAGAGTTATGTTAAATTTTCCACTAACTTGGCTTACTTGTAAAATGAACCATCCCTGCCACAGCCACCTTATAGGGTTCTTCTATGAATAAGTGAGGAATCATCTTCATTCAGCAGGTAGAGTGTTTCGCAAAGTAGCCATGACTCAGTATTTTGAGTTGTATTTTTGAATACAGAAGAAGTGGGTTTGAATCATAGTTCCATCTAGAGTAAGTTATTTAATGCACCTATGACTCAATATCTTCATCTGAAAAACATGGGTATTCTTACGAGGTTGCTGGGTTTCATATTTGCAAGTGTTCAACAAATGTTAATGATTTCAGTTGATCCTATTGTGTATTATTGCTAGTTCTTCCCTCCATCCTAAGTAACTTGCAAAATTTTAAATTTTACTTGTATGAGACATATATAAACACAGATATATTTTAAAGGAAGGATGGGATAAAACAACTATAAATAGAATTCTATTATTTACTTCCTTTATCCCAGTGGATCCTTTCATCCACCACTTTTAAAAACCACTACCATAAGGATAAAGAAGTCTTCAAAATGCCAACTTTTGGTGCCCTGTGAAAACACTAGCTGACAGCCTTGAAATCTGGGTTCTCATCCTTTTTATTATAAAATTGTTGAATCATTTTGTTTTCTCAGGATGTCAGCTTCTTGTTCTGTCCAGTGAGAGCATAGAAACAGAAAATGTATAAGGTCTAATCTGTTTTATTATCTGAAAAATAATAGAACTGACCAACAACATGTTATAATGGTAGAAAGTTCCCAGGATAGCTCCCAGAAATAATTGAATTTGTAATAAAAACAATATACCATTGTTTTTATTCTTCATACTTATCCTAATTACTTCTTCATCTTACCCTGATTACAGTAAGGTTAACAGAAAGAACAGAGGAAGACGGGGAAAAAAAAGACTTAAAAAATCATTCTCCACATACATGGAGATTGGCAAAGGATGGAGAGATGGATTCACAAACAACCCATTTCCAGTATCAAGATCCCTAATATTCTCTTTGGACATAAGCCAGCCTCTTGGCACTCTGCTGAATGAAATTTAAAGAGTTAAGACTCACTAGGTTCATCTGTGAAAAAATGATTCAGAGGCCATCAGCAAAAAGGTACAGAGAAATAGCAGCAGCATTGATTCTTACAAACATTTGCAGAGGCATAAACTGAAATAAAAGCAAGTAATGGACATGTTTTTAAATGATGATGAGTTTTAAGACAACAGAAATTGCAGAGGTAAAATATTTCCCTGTTTGTATTTATAGTTCAAGAAATACAATTACACCTCAATAAAGCTGGGTAGAGGAAGAAATAGAGTTTGGCCTTTATATATTTCCTAGGTTGAGCTAGGTGAAACAAAACCTTCAAAACTCTTAGTTTTTATGTAGTCCATAATTAATTGTCAATTATTTCTCCCTTCCATTGAGAAAGATGAGAAGGGAGATTATTGCTAGGATCCTTAAAACCATTTACTATACTATAAAAATTCTTGGGGAAACTTGTATCCAGTATCAAATATTAAATAAAGAAATATTATACTTTAGTATGAGTTTTTGGAAAGTGTCTTTGTAGCAGTAAATGTGTTTGTAATTATCTCAAAAGGTGTATTTCATGGATTTTGGGGAAATGTGTTAATAATTCTCATAAATAAGTACAGGCAAATGGAACCTACTTTGTTAGCTTCTGCAGATAGCACATGTGACAAAAGTTGCCCAGAGCTAGTTACCCTAGAAAATCCCTTAAATAACTTCTATAGTATAATACACACGGGTTTGTGTAGACAAACCCTTTATGGTAATTCACACACTCAAGTCTGAGAACTATAGTGCAAGACTGAAGAAAGTAACCAAAGGAAAGTCTGTGTAGATGTCTGACAATTTAAACGAAGACTTTGCCTTTTGGTTAAAAGGCAAAACTTAGCAGAAAAAAGAAAGGAAGGAAGGGAGTGGGGAGGAATGAGCTCTAAATAATTTCTGGTTATCTGTTAGGTTTACTCCTTTTCATTATTGGGTCTCTATTATGCTAGGACATGTTAAATGGGTGTGTTTGCTTTTCTGAGCACCAACCACGATGGTGGAGTACATCTTGGAATCAGCAGTAAATCCCAAATTCTGAGAGTCGCCTAAAGGCACATAAGATGTCACTACACTTTACCTTAATATACAGGAGAATATTTAGTTTGACTTCTCAGACATAAAAATTTTGTTTTAAAATCGTGTTTTAACGTTCCTCAGCTTTCTGTGTCTGTTATTTCTAACTGAATCCATAAGACCTAGGCAGGCAGCAGTTTTATTCAAACATTCAAATGAATAAATCCCATATAAATTCCATCACAACAAATGTGATATATTAAGACTTTCTGTTAGAAGTAAACGGATCTTAGATTTGAATACTATCCCTTTTCTTTAGCTAATTATGTCCTTCTGCAATAACCAGTCCACCACAGAGTATTTACCGTTCAGAGATTCCCCTGCTTGTGAAGCAGGAGTTAGACAGAGAAACTTTACAGAATCCTGGAATAAGATAACTGCCATGACGCTTGAAAATTTCACCAGGATGAATACTGACTACATTGCATTACAACTGATTGAATTTTTCTATGCTCTTATTAGAAGAAAGTATACATACTTAGAAACGTTATTTTTCTTTTTTCTTTTACTCTTTTTTTTTTACCCCTTTGCTGTGGTCCAGTGAGTTACAAGTTCCCACGAGACCTGATGACCCAACACAGCTCAGGCTGTGGACTGGATTTCTCTCACATGGGTTTGGTGGACGGGTCAGTCAGGATGGTATTAGTACATTTAATGTTCAAAACACACACAGTGGGACAGATGTGTTTTATAGGAACTTTAAAATGAAGTTCAGAAATAATAGGGTCTGGGTAATGTTCTGGTACAATATGGTTGGAAATCACTGTATGAAACTAATTCCTGCTGATAATCATAACTTGTCTCTGTGAAAACTAGTTTATAGTATTTGTGCATAGCACTATGGAGAATATCAAAGCTACCAAGATTTGAAACAGTGCAGCAGGAGCTCCAGAACCTTATGTAAATTAACCCCACAACATGGAACACATTAACTTGAGGGTTTCAGGAATTTGGAACTCAGAATGCTTAGGATGTGGGTTTAATTGAAATGCAGTATTATGACAATCAGTTTTTCTCTAGAGACAGAATTTTTTAAGGTGCATGCAAACGTATAATTGACATATTACATCATACTGATACATTTTAAACAACCCATATCTGCTTCACAATATTTATTTCACTGAAATACCACTGCATATTTAAAGATTCCTCCTTTAGAGTCCAGCCATCTGAATAAATGAATAGTACACTGAGGTGAGCCAGTCAACTCTCAGATGGGGCCAGGCCTCAAAGGCTCACACATACATCAAGCACTTCTGGAAAAAATGTTTCTGGGTTTTCAACATAAATCAGGGTCAACACATAATACAATCATACTCTCGTACTTTAAAAGCTGGAAAACAGTCTAACTACGACGGTGATGCTTCCAGCAAACCTTCAGGCCAAACAGCAATCAGAAAGAGAATTTATGGCTTTGTGATCAAACCACACCTATGTTCAAGTACATGAAGGGATTGCCTACTCTCTTGGGGAAATTTTAAATGGGAGTTAGAAAACCACACTTTTTCCATGGTTATGATTTTACAGGATTTCTTTTTTTCTTTCCTTTTCTCCCTTTCCTTCTTTTCCTTCTCTTTCTTTTCTTTTACCCCCTTTTCTTTGACCTGTAGCCACAAACGGATATACTTGTAAGAAACACTAAATCCCAGGAGCCTTGATTTTCACACCATAACAATGAACTTATTTTTATGGTAAAATAATAAACCAAATCTTTTGAGTGAAATTCTATACACATCACTTATCAATAGTAGTAGTTAAGATCAAATAATAATAATACATTTTTTAATCATTAAAAAAAGTCTGTTACAATATAAAAAATATTCTGTTTGGTCGAATTGCATATTGAATTCAGAATATGCCAGATAAACTCAAGCATATTATTGTTTAAGTTCTTTTTTATGTAAAATAGAAGGCATAAAACTAACAGTTGCTTATTGACTGGCAGAGCTGGAAGTGTCAGGATCAACAGCTCAATGGACAGCCACTGAGCACACATTATATTTTTAGATATGTGCTAGAACCAAAGTGATGAAGAAATAATATAAAATAACTAAATGTACAGACACACAGAATATAATAGGCTTTGTTAAAGGGGCTGTGACTTCCTACAGAGTGGCAGACTACACACAGATACAGAATACTCTTCTACGACAAATGCAGTGGATGCTGGATAAATGCACCCTTTGAAAACCTAAGATGTAGCTTATTTCAAAAGAAAGGGAATACTAGATGCTGGGAGAAAAGAGCAGAAGGAGAGAATACAAAGCCAGGGCTGGAGTTGTAATGCTTCAGTGGAGCCATGAAATGTGGTCTTGAATCTTTATGAAAGTGGTGGTTGCTGGAAATGACAATCTTCTAAATAATGCCCAATCCATGAAAAGGTACTGGAGAAACAAACACAATGGGCAAGAGAAGTGACAAGGAAGCTTTTAGTTCACACTATGCTAGTGACAGGAAAAAGATGACAATGTTCTGTGAGAAACTGAAAAGCCAAATTCCTTCTACAAGTGGGTGTGGCTCTGACATCCAAAGCTGACAAATTAACACAAAGCTGAATAACATGAAGTTGCTGGGGGCCTAAAAGAGAGCAATGTTGAGTAGTGTAGAGATGCTTTCCTATGTCATAGCACATAAGAAGCCCAGGGATATAACAATCCTAACTGAGAAGAGCTCATAGTAAAACCTTAAGTGCACACACACACATGCACATAAAAAAAATGTCCTGTGGAGGATTTTAACAAATGCAGCAAATGGAGAATTTACCCTGCAAGCATAAAAAGTAATAGAAGGACTTGCAAGATGGTGGTGTGAATGGTGAGACGGAGAGCTCCTCCCCAAACCATAAATTGTACAAAAAGGTAGTTAATTAATGTAACTAACCTTAAAACAGCAACAAGAAAGAAGGCTGGACCAGACTGCAAACAGATCTCATGAACAGAGCAGATCTCCCGAAACAGGGTAACATAGGAAAGCCTTAATCTGACGGGACCCAAGCCCTTCACCCACCCCAGCTCACAGGTGGGAGGAAGAGAAAAGGAGTGGGGGAGGAGGTGGAAGACTGGGACTGCTGAAGACATAGCCCTGGAGAACTGCTTTGTGAGCAGAACCCTATAGTGTGTGGTGTCCTGGGCGTTGGGGGAGCTCAGACAGGCGGAGTGCTTGAGAAATTGACATTCCAGCTCTTTGTGGAGGAGAGGATCCACACCCAGCCGCTCTGTATAAGAGGAAAGGCAGGCAATCAGACAGGCGTTCTAGCAGCCAGAGGGCTGCTGAAGGGGCGGAGTTTGCATGGAGTTTGCTTTGCGGGAGAAGGCAGAGCTGGACAAGGTTGCCTGGGCACGCTCTGCCCAGCTGGTTGGGAACTTTGGGGAGCTTCAGGTGCTCCATCCCCCTGGCTGCCTACTCAGCTCCGAGGACCCCCACTGTGACACACAGCCACAAACCTTCCTACTGGCCTGCAGGCACCGGTTCGCAAACAGGCAGTCAATGCGCAGGCGTCAGGCCAGCCACAGGGAGGCCCCGCCTACAACAGCTAGAGATGCAAAGCACAGAGGTTTACATATGTGTGCTTAGCCCACTGGCTCTGACACTGGAGACAGGCACCACAGATGGGAATCAGGAAACAGACCTTTACCCCAAACAGGCACAACCTCCACTCACCTACAACCCACAACCTCACTCTGGGGCTGAGGAGCTCCAGAGACTGGAGTTTCTGCGCACTAGTGGGCACCACACAGAAATATGAAACGACAAAAGAACATGGTTCAGACTAACATCTCACAAACCCCAGAAAGAGGGGCAAATGAAACTGAACTCACGAAAATTCCTGAAAGAGAGTTCAAAATAAAAACTATAAAAATGCTTATGGAGGTACAAAAAAATATTCAAGAAGATTCAATCATTAAGAAATTCATATCTGAAATGAAACATAAAATGGAGGGATTTAAAAGCAGATTAGATGTAGTAGAAGAGATGGTAAATGGAATAGAAATTAGAGAAGAGGAATAAAAAGAAGCAGAGGCACAGAAAGAAAAAAGCATCTCTAAGAATGAAAGAATATTGAGAGAACTGTGTGACCAATCCAAACGCAGCAATATTCACATTATAGGGGTACCAGAAGAAGAAGAGAGAGAAAAAGGGATAGTACCTTCTGCATATCCACTTCAAAAAAAACTTGGAATATAAATCCCTGAGTCTGAATTGAGCACAAGGGGATATTTCTTTGGAGATTGTGGACAGTCTAAGTGGAAAGATCACTGAAAGTTCCCCATTGAAAAGTGGTGTGTCAATGGCGAGTCGGCTTTGTAAGGCTGCAATGTTAAGTCGATTTAATCTGCTTGCCACAGAAGCTAAAAAAGACAACTTACTTGAAGCTAGTACATACCATGCAGCTAAGTGTATGTCTGGATCCTATCAAGAAGCTAAACTTTATTGAAATCCTACTTGCCGCAACACGGCTATGGCTCCTGGATTGTGAAATCTCCTTGTACAGAGCAATTTAATATGTGAATTAGGCAATCCATTGTCATATTAAAAATCTTTTATTAAAAAAAAAAAGAGAAATCAGGAAAACAATTCCATTCACAATCGCATCCAAACAAATAAAATACCTGGGAATAAACCTAACCAAGGAAGTGAAAGACCTATACCCTGAAACTACAAGACACTCTTAAGAGAAATTAAAGAGGACACTAACAAATGGAAACTCATCCCATGCTCTTGGCTAGGAAGAATTAATATTGTCAAAATGGCCATCCTGCCTAAAGCAATCTACAGATTCAATGCAATCCCTATCAAAATACCTACAGCATTCTTCAGTGAACTAGGGCAAGTAGTGCTAAAATTCATATGGAACCACAAGACTCCAAATAGCCAAAGCAATCCTGAGAAGGAAGAATAAAGCAGGGGGATTATGCTCCCTGACTTTAAGCTCGACTACAAAGCCACAGTAATCAAGACAAGCTGGTACTGGCACAAGAAGAGACCCATAGACCAATGGATCAGAATGGAGAGCCCAGATATAAACCCAAGCATATATGGTCAATTAATATGCGATAAAGGAGCCATGGATATACAATGGGAAATGACAGCCTCTTCAACAGCTGGTGTTAGCAAAACTGGACAGCTACACGTAAGGGAATGAAAATGGATTACTGTCTAACCCCATAAACAAAAGTAAACTCAAAATGGATCAAAGACCTGAATGTAAGTCATGAAACCATGAAACTCTTAGAAAAAAATATAAGCAAAAATCTCTTGGACATAAACATGAGCAACTTCTTCATGAACATATCTCCCCGGGCAAGGGAAACAAAAGCAAAAATGAACAAGTGGGACTACATCAAACTAAAAACTTCTGTACAGCAAAGAATACCATCTGTAGAACACAAGGACATCCTATAGTATGGGAGAATATATTCATAAATGACATATCCGACAAGGGGTTGACATCCAAATTGTATAAAGAACTCACGCACCTCAACAAAAGCAAATAAGCCAATAAAAAATGGGCAGAGGAGCTGAACAGACACTTCTCCAAAGAAATTCAGATGGCCAACAGGCACATGAAAAGATGCTCCACATCACTAGTCATTAGAGAAATGCAAATTAAAACCACAATGAGATATCACCTCACACCAGTGAGGATGGCCACCATCCAAAAGACAAACAACAACAAGTGTTGGTGAGGATGTGGAGAAAGGGGAACCCTACTACACTGCTGGTGGGAATGTAAATTAGTACAACTATTGAGGAAAGCAGTATGGAGGTTCCTCAAAAAACTCAAAATAGAAATACCATTTGACCCAGGAATTCCACTCCTAGGAATTTACCCTAAGAATGCAGCAGCCCAGTTTGACAAAGACATATGCACCCCTATGTTTATCGCAGCCCTATTTACAATAGCCAAGAAATGGAAGCAACCTAAGTGCCCATCAGTAGATGAATGGATAAGAAGAGTGGTGGTACATATACACAATGGAATATTATTCAGCCATAAGAAGAAACAAATCCTACCATTTTCAACAACATGGATGGAGCTAAAGGGTATTACGCTCAATGAAATAAGCCAGGCAGAGAAAGACACGTATCAAGTGATTTCACTCATCAGTGGAGTATAAGAACAAAGGAAAAACTGAAGGAACAAAACAGCAACAGATTCACAGAACCCAAGAATGGACTAACAGTTACCAAAGGGAACGGAACTGGGGAACAGGGGTTGGAAGGAAGGGATAAGGGGGAAAAAGGGCTATTACAATTAGCACACATAATGTAGCAGGGGTGGGGGTGGGGTGGGGGATATGGGGAAGGCAGTATAATACAGAGAACACAAGTAGTGATTCTATAACATCCTACTATGCTGATGGACAGTGACTGTAATGGGGTATGTTGTGGGGACATGATAATAGGGGGAGTCTAGTAACCATAATGTTGCTCATGTAATTGTATATTAATAATACCAAAATAAAATAAAATATAAATGAAAAAAAAAGTACTGTGGCTAATCCTCAGGACATTGGCCATTGTGTGGCTTAAGAATTCATCTCTTATCAAGTTTCTGTGTCTTTCTGGAGTATTTACTGGTCCTAATGCTAAAATGTTCACATCTGACACTATTTTTGAAGTGTACTTCTCCATATTTATTTGTGGGAAAACATCCTTCTCCTGAATGGTATTGAGCTCCACTAGGACATCTCCAGCCTCTTTGTAAAGGATTCCTAGGTTGTATCATCACATGTTTTCAATAAACCTTGTTTTTTATTCTCCTCTAAAAAAAAAAGTAATGGTGGGGTGGAAACATAGTATAAAGTACGAACTTTAAAGAAATCTTAAAGATGAGAAATAATAAAAGTAATTAGAAACACAAGGGACTAAGAAAAAATAGCAAGTAAATTTAAATATAAATCAAATAAAAATATCTCAAAATGAATATGGTTATTGTAATTAAAAATTCAATGATCTGGTTAAAAAATGAATACATACACAGAAGCAAATAAAATTAGGGAATTGGAGGATAGAAATGCCACAGAGAGAATTACAGAAACAAAATATGAAAAAGAGTTTTTGACATGGAAGTCAGAATGAGATATCTAACATGTCTAACTGGAGTTAAGAAAGACGAAATGATAAGAATGGTGGAAAATTTGCATTAGAAGTAGTAAAGGCTGGAGGTATTTCAGGAGTGAAGAAAAAAAAGAAGACCCGAGTGTCCCTCAACTGAAGAACCGAATTGAAGCCCAAGAAAATTAAAGGGAAACAAGCAAACAAAATGTATTTTACTTAAACTGAAAAAAAGACTAAGGACAAGGAGATAAATCTTAGTGGAAACCAGCAGTACAAGACATATTAGGTTAAAAGGAAAAGTAAAAATACATTATATCAGACTTTGGGTCATACAATAATGAAATATCTTAATCTCAGCAAATCTCTAAATGTCAAGTGTCAACCTATAGCACTATACCAGCTAACATGTCATTTAAGATTGAAGGTAAAGGAAAATCATTTTCAGGTAAAGAAAAATCACTTACTAATTACAAACCACTGTTAGAAAATTACATAAAACTTTATACTTCATACTTCAGAAAAAATAAAAGGAAATATGGAACGCAATTTTTAAAAAGGAAAGAAAAAATGGTTAGGTGGGGGTTGACATTGGAAAACAAGTAAACATTGACTTATTTATAATAAATTGAGTAGTATTAATCAGTAATAATAAATAGCAGGTTTAAATGTAGTTATGCAATAATAACATTGAAGAGAGAGGGTTGGATTTAAAGCATTATTAAATCAAATAATAATATTTAAATGTAAGGATAACTATGAAAAGAACTGGAACATGACTTCCAAGATAGAAGAACAAATGTTTGTAAAATAGATACACATACACACCATAGTCAATATAATACAGACTATGGAGCAAAAAAGGAGGACAAAAGAAGCACAGCAAACACAAGATAAATTGAAATCGACAAACTTAAAAAGTCAGAAATCACAATATACGTAAAGTGAATTTCACTTGCCAATAAAAGATATTGTCAGTCTGGATTAAAAATTTTAATACAATCATTTGATAGACACACACACACACATAAACACTCATAATGGCACAGAAAATTAAAAAAAAATAGCATGCTATGTATCAAGTCAATTAAGTAAAAGAATAACAATAGTGAAATTTAACAAAGTAGACTTTAAGGCAAAATGCTTTAAAGATAGAACATTATGTCTTAGTATTCCATTATACAAAAAATGAACAATTTACCATAAAAATATATGAATCCTGAATCTGGATGCACCAAACATTATAATCTCAAAACACACACACACACACACACACACACACACACACAAACACACACACAAATGAAAGAAATAAAAAAAAATTGATAAGTCCATCAATATAGCTGGAGAGTTTAATACATCTCTCTCAGAAATGTATAGATTAACAAGTAAAATTTTAGTTAGAAGATATAAAACTTAAGCATGAATAACAACCTTTACATATACCAAATAAAAAGAAAAGGATATTCAGACCACAGTTTCTTATCAAAAGGAATAACAATATAAAGCAATAAAAAATATGAAAAATCAAATATTGGAATCTAAATAACATATTGATAAATAGCTTATTGGTCAACATAATTTATAAGGGGGATTTTTAGATATAACTAAATGACAATGAAAATACTTCACACTGAAATTATGGGATGCATCTAAATTTGCAGAAAGGAATTAATAGACTTAACTGTATCCATAAGAAAAAAAGGAAAATATTATACATGTTGATATATTCAACCAACTAGATACTATTAAGTATATAAAATGAATTAAAGCTTTATATTCCAAAGTGGATAAATCTCAAAACAACAAAAAAAAATGAGTGACACTATAACAGTATGGCATTATTTGTGCATGTTTTTAAAAGACACAAAACTTCCATATATTGTCTAAGATTATATAATAAATGGAAATATATTACATCAATACTACATTGACATGTGTGTTTTACAAACTTTTGTTTAACTATTTTGGAAGTTTTATTCTTTACTTTCAGTAGTCTGTGTAGCAATTACATTAGAAAACAAAAAGGTTAAGGGGAGTATGTTTTAAATATGCAGATAAAAATGTGTTACCTTCAAAAATCAGAATAAAAATATTTACTCAGGACCCTGCATAGCAAAAGCAATCTTGAAAAAAAAAGAACAAAGCTGGAGGCATCACACTTCTCCATTTCAAACTTGTTACAAACCCCATTAGGCAAAACAGTATGGTTTTGGTACAAAAACAGAAATGAAACCAAAAATAATCCCATACACATAAAGTTAATTAATTTACAGCAAAGGAGCCAAGAAGATACAATGGGGAAAGGATGGTCTCTTCAACAAATGGTGCTGAGAGAACTAGAGAGTCACATGCAAAAGAATGAAACTAGATCTCTATCTTACCTCACACAGCAAAACCAACTCAAAATAGGTTAAAGACTTTAACATAAGAACTGAAACTGTAAAATTCCTAGAAGAAAACACAGGGGGTAATCTCCTTGACATTGGTCTTGGCAAGGGTTTTTTTAAAAGCAAAAATAAACAAGTGGGATTACATCAAAATAAAAAGTTTCCGCACAGAAAAGGAAACCACCAACAAAATGAAAAGACAGCCTATGGAATAGGAGAAAATATTTACAAAGAACATATATGATTCGGGTTAATATCCAAATATATAAGTGACTCATACCACTCAGTAGCAAAGAAACAAATAACCCAATTAAAAAAATGGCAAAAAAAAAAACTGAATTTTCCAAAGAAGACATAAAAATGGCCAACAGATACATGGGAATTCAAAATCACTAATCATCAGGGGAATGCAAAACCATAATGAGATATCACCTCAACCTCAATAGGATATCTATTATCAAAAAAAACAATAAATAACAAATGGTGAGGATGTATAGAAAAGGGAATCTTTGTACATCTTTGGTGGGAATGTAAATTTTCCTTATATATATGTGTGTGTGTATATATGTATACACACACACATACAATGGAATATTATCCAGACTTTAAAAAGAAGGAAATCCTGTCATTTCAATAGCATGGATAAACTTGGAGGGCATTATGCTAAGTGAAATAAGCCAGACAGATAAAGGCAAATACTTAATGGTTCACTTATGTGTGGAATCTAAAACATAAACAAAAACAAAAACAAAATGTTGAACTCACAGAAAGAAGTAGAAACAGTGGTTGTCAGTAGCTTGGGGGTTGGGGAAATACAGAGATTTCAATAGAAGCACACGAACTTTCAGTTATAAGATGAATAAGGTCTGAGGATCTAATTACAACATGGTGACTAGACCTGATAGCTGTAAAATTATAATTACATACTATAGAGCACTGTGTTGTATAATTGAAATAAAGTAGGTAACATTATCATATAATTGAAATTTGCTGAAAGAGTAGAACTTAACAGTTCTCACTAAAAAAGGAAGAAAATATATAATGGATATACTAATTAATTCCGTGATGAAGACCTTTTCACAACATCATGTATATTAAATCATCATATTGTGTACTTTAAATATCTTACAAGGGTATTTGTCAATGATACCTCCATAAACCTGAAAAAAATCAACTTCTGCTTAATTTAGTTCATGTTAAATCTGAGATATTTTAAATTTGTTTTATTTTTCTGTATTTTTGAGAAAAGTTTATGGTGTAAATATATTTTTTAATTAAAAAAAAAGGGACTCAATAAGTCCTGGCAAAGCTCAGGATAGCTTCAGAGGAGAGGTAGTACTCCTGCTGGCCTGAGTGCCGGACTGAACCTGAGGTGGAGAGGAGACCTGACACAAATGAAGCCTGGTGTTCAGTCAGCATTGGTGTAGAAGAAGCTGGCCTGACTCTCTTTGAAAATGTATGAGAATAAAAGGAAAATTGAGAAAGCAGTCTTTCTATAGGGGCTTTTAAAACAAGACTGAAGAATGGAGATCTCATCTGATCATTCTGTAGGAGAAAATCATCACAAAGGTTTAAAATGGTCAAGATGTATTAGAGGAGATCATTCAAATCAGGAAAATTTGGCAGAATCATGTTTGGTAAGAGAGTAATAGACTCATTAATACGTTGATTAAATTTGTGTTGCTTACCTCCATATGTTGAGTTATCTACATAATATTCATCAATGTAAAG
Organism: Smutsia gigantea; assembly: GCA_032199065.1. Classification (NCBI taxonomy): domain Eukaryota; kingdom Metazoa; phylum Chordata; class Mammalia; order Pholidota; family Manidae; genus Smutsia; species Smutsia gigantea. The sequence goes on from JAVSCE010017510.1 coordinate 47,189, forward strand.
GTAGCAACTAAAACATATATTTAGCAAGTAATTATAATTGTGAATCAGTTCCCAACAGGTCATTTCTACTCTTACAGGATTTGAATTAGAATACAGATCACTATACACATTACAGTATAGGGTGCTGTGTGTAGCAGGGACATACAGTACAGTCTGGGAGATCAAGGAAAGTGTCTTGGAAGAATGAAGTGCTTGAAACACAGTACTTCCTCAACTAAGTATTTATGGATGTATGATTGTGTGATTGAATGAATTGATATTTAAACTGAGACAGTAGGGATAAAAAAGAGTTTGCTAGTTGAAAAAATGAGGGAAAGTTTTGTAGGACAAAAACAACAATCCAGGAAGAAAGAAAGAACACTCCCTGGAAGAATTAAAGATGATCAGAGAGGTCTAACTCCAAAATCACAAGAAAAAAGTAGAGAGAGATGAGGCATACACAAGACAGGGGAGGCAACTATGGGGTTTTCATTATGAAGTGATATGATTAGACTTAAGCACCTGGCTGGGTGTAGAGCATGGAGACTGGCAAACTGGACAAGACACTTGGTAGGATGCTGTCTCAGTAAGCTGATGATGATGGTGATGGTGGCCATCACTAGAGTAGTACTGGCCATGGGGATGGAGAGAAAAAAGAAGGATTTAAAGATTTAGGGGATTAAACCATGTGAGTGAATGCATTCCCCAAGGAGTGCATACAGAAGAAAGTATTTTTAATGTTCTCCTGATAATCCCCTCACATATTTCCAGACAAACCAGACGTCTCATTACATGTTTCCTGAATAAACCCCAGGCCTCTCCTGCTGTGCAGCTCTCTTCAGGCTTGCTCCAATTCTCTTCTCCAATCCCATCCATCCTTCACGGTGGGCCTCAACATTTACCTCCTTCATGTAATCTTCCAAGATCTTAGTTCTTTTCCAAAATACAGCATCTCTAAGTATTTAGAACACTACCATCTCTAAACCTCCAGATTTTTCCCCTTATTTATTTTATTGCATTTATTGCATACTGTCTGCTATAATGATTATTGTGTATCTTAGAATGTACCTATCCAACTGTGCTGTAAGGACAGGGAAAATATCAAATTCATTTTGTTTCCTTCTGAAATACTTGACATGCTGTCTTGTGTGTATGGAAATGAGTCTTTATGTGTTTTACATTACAATGTATGTAATAATACATTGTATTTATCCAGAAATTCTTCATTTAGCATGGACTTGCAACTTATTGCAATAGAAAATTAGCATATTTTAAAGTTGTTTAAATGTGTTAGCTGATTGTAAAACCAAGCCTTGAACTGGCTATTGACTGATGTCAGTTTTGATAATAATAATTATTATTATATTTAAATATATAAATATACTTTAATTATAAATATACTTTTAATTAATTACAAATATGTTTAAACATAATTGTGTTCTTATTATCATATATGGTTTTTAATATCTATCCCTTGAAATTAATAAAATGAATCTAATTTTAAATAAAATAGGTGTCTAAAGTGATATGTAGGCTTATAATGATGTTGTTTTCTGTGATGAAACTGATAAATCTTATAAAGTACAGAAAACCATAAAAGCATTTGAGTTGAGATAATAAGAAAAATAAAATTCAATATTAGAATTTTTAATAACTTGGTTTTGTTTTACATGCCCCCAAGGTTAGAAGCAGAGAGAGGCAAATTGGATAAACTTAATAAAAAAAATTTTTTTTTGAATCAGTGTGCCTCCTTGGTACTGGGCCTTAGAAAATGTAGAAGAATCATTTGGCCCTTATTTGGCTTCTGGATATTAAGGACATGTGTGCCAGATCAGAGTTACAGGGTGATTTCCATGAATCTATTCCAACCCTTCTGGAAGTAAAGTCCATCTGTCAGTTTCGTGAGCCAGAGCTCAGCTCTTTTAAGTCATCTATCAAAACTCTGGAATCTGGCTAATAATGCTGATGGCTACAGAGGTGCCTTTCATGAAATAACAACTTTGCCTACATCATAATCACAGAAAGGGAGGGGAAAAAAATGTCATGATTAAAAAAAAAAATCCTCCTTGTTTTTCTCTTTGAATTCTTTATTTCCCTTGCTGAGACAAAGGGCAAGAGTGGCAGTCATATACATAATTCTTTTTCCTTCAAAAAAATCAAACACAGAGTCTTGATTTCATAGCAATCAACTCTGATATTTTTTCTCCTTGCTGAAGAATTGGATCTGCTACCTTGTCTTTGTCTGCAGGCACCCTGGAAGTGCACTGTGAAATCCCTTGTAAAGACAGAATGAACATATGGGAGCTCGTTTTTGTAAAACTATTGTGCAAATGGATGTTAAACATGCCATCTACAAAATAAAATTTAAGCATTTGCTTCCTTCAAGGAATACCACTTGTCCTCTTTCTGGAGACAGACTCAATATAAAGAATACTTTTAACTCTTTTGTAGTATCTATGAATTAGTAGGGCATTAATAGATACATGTGTGTTTTCATTAATTTTATAACAATTACTGTCAATGAAAAAGCCAAGGATTCTCAATATTTATATAGTATTACCTTCTTCACTTTCAAATTATCTTGAGCCTTACAAAAAAGAAATATATGTCTTAAATACCTCTTATAATTAGTTATTCTGTTTGGGGTGTAAAACCTCTAATCTCTGTAGTTTTCCTTTGAGATATTTTGATCTGAAATTCTGTCATTGGAGGATAAGGCAAGAAGTAAGCTTTAAGTTGGTTCACTTTGCTACTTTTATATCATTCTATTAAAGCATTTTGGGAAGAAGAGTTAATATTGTAAATCCAATATATTTTGGAGGGTATCTGATAACAGAATATTATTGGTCTAGGTAGATAGAATCTTGAGGTTGCTCAAAGTTTGGTGAACAGTTTAATTAATGAGTTTATAGATACCTAACTTCAACTTTTGATTTTTAGACCATATTAGACTATTAGATTGAGACACAGCATGATTAACTGCAAACTGAGACAAAGGGCTCAAAACATTTTGAAAATAAAATCAGAGGAAAAGAAAGAAGATGGGGGGAATTAAGATTTAGTGACTTTTAATATGCACCTAAATATTCCCATAGAGCCAAAACTTTTTTCTATAGTAGCCATTTTTTGCAACTTGTTATTTGGCTAGTAATTAGAAATGGTCAGTAGTTACTAGCAACCCTACTTGGATACATTGTTATAGATGAAACAGTTACATCTCCTAACTAGTCCTCTTAATTTGCTAAGTAAGTGTAGATTTTCCCTTAGCTCTTATTATGAAAACTTTCAAACCTACAAAAAAATGGAAATAGTATTAAAAATGCCTCCATACCTTTACTTTTTACACAAAGTATATAGTTTTCCATTTGTGCTTTCCCCTCTTCTCTCCTTCTCTTCTTTCTCTAAACATTTCTTACTATTTGAAGTTGTAAATAGCAAGAAATTTTACTCCTATCTACTTCAGTGTTTATTTCCTAAGAACAAGGACTTTCTCCTACATAATTACAACAATATCACATGTAAAGAATTTAATATTTATAAAATAATTATCTAATATACAATCTACATTCATTTTTCTCCAAGTATCTCAAAGTATGCATGTGTGCAAGTGCACACACACAGGCACATGTGTAACCCAGATGTACTCAAGAATTGCATTTGGTTAAATTTTATATTTAATTCAAACACCACTTTAAGATCTTATGGGCATAGATGGAGCATCATAGACTCTAATGGCCTTGCAAATTTTAAATGAATGGCCAAAAGAGAATTTAAAGGAAACATAAATTTAAAATCCAGTTTCTGCCCAAACTTAGAATATGTGAAGAAAATCCAAAATGTCATAGTAATTGGAATTTCTAATTAGGTCATTATTCCTGTTCAATTTAGTACTGATACTAAGGGTTATTAGAAATGTTATTATCTGATATCTAAGATATAATTGGCAGATAATTTTTTTATGAAATTACAGTTTCAGTGGTATCATTGTTACATTGCAATTCTCTGTATTTTCAAGTAAAAAAATGACTTAATCTTTGTAAAAAGATAAGCTTCAGAAAAAAAGTGAATCTTATGTAGATACAAAACTGAACAGTTGTTAAAGACTGTACTCAGTGAAGAAACCAAGAAGATCTTATAAATGGTTCAAAAGAGAATGTTAAGAACAGGCACATTCACAAAATGTTAGAATGAACCTGTAAGAGGTGGCCAAACCAAATTTTGTCATGTGCAGGAGGGAGGCTAGACAGAACAGAATTTACATGTTTATAGATAAGAATTATTTTACATTGCTACCAATTATATGTAATTTATAGAGTTGTGAAACAGATTCCCTTGAATTAGAATCTGATACCTGAAAGGATCTTTTCCTGGGTCTAGACAGTGTGTGGTTTTCCCTGAAGCACACATTCTTTTCTATGTCCTTAATTAATACCTGCCTTCACCCATTCAGAAGTTATGATGATGACTACCTCTAGCTTCAGTGGAATAGCAATGTTATGGCATTTAAATTATTGAGATCTGGACAGTTAATTGATTCCTGTTAAGAGTAAAATTAATTATGAATATTCACATATGCAAATTTTCCACCAGCAGCTTTACTGGGGAATACACTAAAAGTATGTGTTGTAGGCAAATACAGCTACTGAAATCACACCTTCAGGCTGTCACATAGAAACTCTATTATTCGAACTATTTTTTTTTTCTTCTTTTTTTCATTATCATTAATTTACAATTACATGTGCAATATTACGATTATTAAACTACCCCTTCATCAGGTCCCCCCCACCAACCCCATTACAGTCACTGTCCATCAGCGTAGTGAGATGCTATAGAATCACTACTTATCTTCTTTGAGTTGTACTGCCCTCCCCGTGCCCCCCCCAACATTACATCGGCTAATTGTAATGCCCCTTTTTCCCTCTTATCCCTCCCTTCCCGCCCATTTTCCCCAGTCCCTTTCCCTTTGGTAACTATTAGTCCGTTCTTGGGTTCTGTGAGTCTGCTGCTGTTTTGTTCCTTCAGTTTTTTTCTTTGCGAACTATTATTTTGATAAACCTTTGATACATAACACTTAATCATGTCGATATGTGTCAGGATTATTGCATATGGGTTACAAGTATGAAATAGACATCTACATTAATTGGAGAAGTCAGAGAACTGCTGTTCTAAGGAGGTATGTATGGTGTATCTCCCTATTAATAGGCATCCAGAGCTCTGAAATAAGAGCAAAATAAAAGGAAAAAAAGATTTCACAGAGCCACTGTTCTTAGGAACTATTTAATGTGGCCATATCTTCAACCTCTAATTATCATAAATCTCTTCCTTATCACCCCACAGCACTGTACCCTGTATGCTTAAAAAATCCTCTCTAGTGTCTGTCTGAGCACCACTTTCCTTTCCCAACTCTAAGGTTAGATGAGACTGTCCATAAGAAATATTACTTATATTTGTTATTCATACTAGCTTTGAATAAAAACTCAACATCTTAATCATCTTAAGGCCACTGCTTGTTCATGTGAGTAAATAAATGTGTCTTGATTTACAAAATATTCAGGAAAGGCAAGCACAGACATAGTATATATTTTAATGCATCTTTTAATTACTTAGGTATTGGTTCAACTGACTAACCCAAATTCTTACATGCGTTCTGTGAAACTTGGCTTATTCTTGACAGTTTTTTTCATAGTTCTCCTCTTACCTGGTCATCTAGGCACCTTGCCCACTATTTGAATCATACTACACACTCAATAAGTATTTGTTGACTGGATGAAAGAGACAAGTCAGCCTCAACTGTGATATGTGGTTTCTCATTGCATATTTCACATATGTAAATGGACCAAAGTTTGTCCTGGCTTTATTTGCTCCAGTTCTGTTCATACTATTCCCTAATAAAAACCAGCATCTCTCACATCAGATTTTATTGGCTAACATCTTATCAGACCTGAGTCTGGAGGATATCCAAAAAGCAGAACTTGGAGCAGCATGTTACCTCTGCATAACATCTGATACTGCATTCTCTACTTTAAATATTACTGGATTAGATCCATATCTAAACTTAGACTGAAACACACCAAGGAGATGATCTGCACTAAAAGAAACCAGTTTGAGTTTTGATTACAGGGACACTATGTTGTCTGACCATGTTGGACCTGACCATAGAAAAAGTCAGTTAACTTGTGAGATGGCAATTACCTTCTAACATGGGTTCTAAGAAGGACATTCTGACATGGTTTCTAGGGACAGAATAGTGGATAGAAAATTAATCACAACATAATTTTCTACAGATCCTACATTAACAAATAATTCTTGAAGTTCTAGTCCATTACTTAGTTTACTGAGCCATGCTAAATTTCTAAAGAGTGGAAATATGGGGTCAGAATCTCTGCTAAGGTAGGGCTGGCTTTTGAGAGGAAAAAAAAAATCGCTCCATGGGACCTTTATTTTATTACTGGCCCTGGAGAAAATAGCCGTGGAGAATGTCAGCTTGTTCATTGACCCATAGCAGACCATTTTGGCACCTAAAGGCAGACTAAATTACTCTCAAACCTTAATTTCCAACTGTTTTTAGGAGGAAACATTGGCTCCTGATAGTTACAGTTATTACTCATTATTAGAGTCATTTTCTGAAGAGTTTCATATTCATGAAATAATAATCCAACAGAAAACATCATATAAAATCAGTAAAAAGGAAAATTAAGAAACATATCCTTCCAACTGTATATCTCTAACAAAAGATCATCTAGCAAAGGAAAGACAAGGGCCCTTAATTATAGTTAAGGAAGAATGTTGAGTTATTACCTGAGTCATTATCTGAAAACCCCACACAAATGCAAAAACCTTGCCTTAACTTCATGTTTTTTCATAGGACCAGCTTACTCCCTATTTTATCAGTTTCTCCTATTGTGTTAGATAAAACTTGTGTTTCTTCCATAGTGGTTTTTTTTTCCCCCACAGGAAATTAAACTCTGAACTTTTCTAACAGGCAACAAGTCTCTACTCTGGTGGGCAAGTGATAAAATATATCTTAACAGGTAGCTTGAAGCACATGTGGCCAGAATCTGAGTTGAAGGCTCTCCAAATGTTGACAGAACATACTTCCTGGAGGGCATGGAACATCCCAAAAGATCAGGAGAGTTCAAGGAAAAGGTAATTAAAGTCAGCCCTGAAATCTATGAAGCTGGGAAAGGGCTTAAGGAAGACTGACTAGGAGGGAAGAGAGAAAGATGGAGGGAGAGGTAAAGGAAGACTGGAGAAAAAGGGATGGAGAGTTATGAAAGGGTCAACTAAAGCAACCAAGAGGTACAGCTGGAAAATAAAATATCAGAGTTACACAGAATCATTTAGAAATGCATGCAGGACAGAGACATGAGTGTCACTGAGAAAAAAAGAGAAGAAAACAAAATTAAAGGAAAAAAAACACACCAAGAGTTAGAAAAGACCACTTAAAAAACTATCTGGCATTTATTCATGTTTTACCATAGCAATTATCTGCCAAAGCTGAAGTCACAGAATTCCTCTGTGATTCACCTTAATAGATTCAGCCAGGTGCATTATCTGTAAGCATTCTCATTTAGGAGAAAAAAATAGCCAATCATGGATCTGGATGTGAATTTAAGGGACAAGAATAAGTGAAAGCTCTCCAAATGATATTTATGCAGTGGTCCAATCAAAATTGAATAAATTACTGAATTCAATTGCCAGGAAAAGGAGTTAAATTTAATACAGCTAGACAGCTGAGCAGCTGCTTTCATGATTTAAATAAAAACAAGCTGAAACCCTTGCTGTCAGCTCAGTGATATATGACTTGTAATGGGATGTTTCCAACCTTCACTTCCATATGGCCGCCTACACTTTAGGTAATGCTCCTTTGCCTCCAATGCAACCAACTTTTCAGAAAACATCTGGGTCCCATTCCTGCTCTATTAGCTACAACATTGCCTCCTACAAACACATATGATTCATTGGACAACATCCTTTCACTTCAGGATCAAATTAGGGCGTTTCATTGATACTTTTATCATGTTTACAACCAGAGATGCTATGTAAACATGGTACACATTCAATCTACGGGATACCGTCACACAGGGTTCACACTAGTATAGATGATGTATATTAAATTAAAGGTGAATTTTAGTGGTTGGACTTAGAAAGACAAAAAAAAACAATGAAAGGCTATGCTCAACAGTGTGAAGTTTTTGGTTGGCTACTGCCTCACTCCTTTATATTAGAAACTTGCTTTGTCTACAAATCCACACTATCTGTCCAAAAAATAAAGATAAGGGAAGAAGAAAAGATTAACAGCCCTCTGAAAAGTAGTTCCTGCACAGGGGGAAAAAAAGGGGAGAACTTTGCCAATTTCACAGAACTTTCACTCACTGCAAGATCAAAAAGAATTTATTCTACTGTAAGAATTAAAATGTCAGAAATGACAATGCTTATGGAAAAATGAAAAATATGAAATACTAATGATTTGAACCATGTCATTTTGTGTGTCTTGAAAACCAAACCACAGTGCTCACGTCTAGTAAGATACTCACTCCTGTAGAATCCAAAATATGCAAGATGCTGCCCTGAAAAGAGAGTTGGAAATATTCTCTTGATACTTGATACTTTAAGGCTGTGCCTTTAATGATCAAGTTAAATACAAACCATATTTCTCATTTTTAATACCTGAAACCCAAATAAGTGTTAAAACATATAATTGGCATGAATTTCTCATTTAAAAATGCTACACAATTTATATAAATTTCCCATTTCTCAGTAAAAAAACATATCTACACATAAGCACACACTCCATTTTAAACCAATTTTTCTAAAATGATTACTTTTCCATTTAAAAGTCGACAGAGAGAAGGAAGAAGAGGAAGAGGAAGCCAGTGGGAGGAGCAGCAGTTTACCAGTGTCCGGCTGCAGAAATTTTGAGAAGTTTGTGTCAAGATAGGAGAAAGAAGCATTAACAGCTAAAGCAGTGTTCTTTTTCTTGCAAAAGAAGTCAAATGGTTCTTACACTTTCCATCTTGCAGTTGTAAGCTTATTGGTACTCTGCAAAGTTAAGGTAAAAAAAAAGTTCACAATAAAGATAATTGGGAGGTCCTGCTCTGCTTAAAAACGGATGTGTAATTTTCCAGGCCTGACCACAGTCCATTACAAAGGCTTTAAGCTGGCAGGCCTCTTGGGGGAAGCTGCCCTCCCCACACCAGCCTTGGGGCGCCATCTGGAGGCAGTTTCAGGAAGGGACTCAGCAGCCTCCCTCCCTCCCTCACAGGACATGCTCTTTAACATATTGACATTCTTAATCCGGGCAACATCATTCCTCTGTCTCTTCATCTGAGGCCTTGGCCAGAAGTCTTCTTCAGGTGCCCTGATGAGACCTCCTCAAGAGAGAAAGTAGGGGAAATTTTGAAGACTTCCTTCAGACCCAGTACCAGTATTTTCCATTTCTGCTTCTTCTGCCTGGCTCTCTTTCCAACCCAGGTCCTTAAAACTGCTGGATATTTTATCTGGGACTCCCTGTGCAGTGAGAAGCAACCTCTCTATCTGTGCTGACCTGCCTGTCCTTCCACCTGTGTGTGGAAAATGGGACGGGGCTGTCTTGCCAATGGGTTTCAGGCCTGGGCAAGTTCAGTGTGACCAAAGAAATGACAGTAAAATGTTCTTGGGGTGAAAGGGTTATATCCAACTTTATTTAGCAATGTATTGCCCACAGGTGTGTAGTGAGCTAGCCGACCCGGGCCAGGTGAGAATCCTGGGCACAGGAACTTTCATTTTATCCACAGGGGAGTTGGTGTTCTCTGATTTTGGACTCCGATTTATCCTGATGCCGTATTAAAGGCTTAATCATTTTTGACTTGTTGCTTTAATCAGCTACTCTGGCACCTGGCAGCTTAGCTGGCTCTCTTCTAGCTCAGCTGAGCCCCAGACAACAATAATGAAGAAACATCACTCATTTACAATATAAGACATCATAAGAAAAGACTTTTCAGAGCTTTTCAGAGGCTTTTCACAAAATAAAAAGTGTTTCCCCTTAATTTCTCATCAATTCCTGAATATATCAGTTTGATGGATGCAGTAGGGAAAGCAGGTTACAGTGGGGCGGGATTATGACTGCTGCTATCTTCTGTCACCCTGGGAAGCTTGCTCAACTGCTAACACCTTTTTATCCTTTTTGTTTCATAATCAAACCTGTAAATCAGACAGTTTGATGGATGCTGCTTCTATATTTCTCTCTCACTACCCCAGCAATGCAAGCCAGTGTATACCCTCTTGGTCCTTAACATTCCCTACCTTATCTGAACGCATAGATCAAATTGTCATCTCTCACATCAAGCTTTCTTTGAAGTCCCATTTTGTGTTTAATAATACAAAATGTGTGATATATTTTGTGATGTCAGTTTAAGATAAAAGTAATGTGTTAAGTATCATACTGTTTAAGAAAGTATATGTCTGTCTTTATCCAACAGCTTTGCATAATGAATGATCTCAATCAGCTGATATGCATATTCCATTTTGCAAAGCAAAATCTACTGGAGCTAGCCAGACCTGGGCTAGGATCCTAGATCTTCTAGGCATTACTGATTATCTGTGGGGATAATGTTACAGTCTTGCAGAGTTCTGTGAAGGTAAATGAAATAATGTGATCTTCAACACCTACTTCTTCCCTTTCTTCTGCACCTCTTTTCATATGTAACTGGTTAAGAAGCTGCTCAACTTTGTGGCCCAGACATCACATGTTGTCACAGGCAAAGTAACACCAATCTGACAATCAAAAATAATGGAGAGGTAATTTATATATTCATTGTAGATTCTGAGAAATATGCCAACAGGGGGTTATGCACAGAAAAGAAAAAGTTCTTAAAATCTTTTTCATCATCTTCCTCCCACTGAACTCATATTTATCTTATCAGTGTATCTGCTCTCAATCTCTTTCACAAAAATCTTCAAAGTGATTTTTCTAATTTCTCATTCTCCCATCATCATCTGTCCTTCCACCAAAGTCAGATTTATCATGTGAGTTTATCTGTTCTCAGTCTCTTTCACAAAAATCTCCAAAGTGATTTTTTAAAACTCATCCTCCCACCTGCTGAATGTTTTCTTCTTTTCTCAACTATCAAACTGACCTAATGAATGGCATTCTCCTATTCATTACTCATTTGTTCACTCTGTACAAGGTCCAAGGATCTGGCTGAGAATACCAATGTGCTCCATACCAGGTATGGGAGGTAGAGATTTTGAGTATCTACACGCACGTGGGGGGACAGAATTTGTGAAGCTAAGTGACTTGCACAAGGTCACAGATTTCATAATTGAAAGATATAACATTCACTTTTTTTACTCCCCCTTCCTTCTGTCTTCCCTCTGTCCGCCCACCCCCCAATGGTCTCTTTTAGTAAACCAAATAGCCTTAATCACATCAACATGTCCGAATCCATGAGGCATTAAAATATGTGACTTGCACCACTGCTACCCTGATGGACAAGAGGATTGGGGCAGAGCTGGGAGTGATCAGTTAATGAATGTCAAAGTATTCTACAGAGAAAAGGGTTCTGCCTTTATAACTGTCTATGCTATGATTATCAGAATATGTGCTACACAGCAGTGAAAAAACATCTGCCAGTGAGTAGAATCTGAATCCAAGGAAGTTTTATCTAACAAAATTTCCTCAATTACACTCCAACACTTCAGTATTCTATAAAAACACAGTGATTGCACCCACATTTAACTTTAAATGCACAACTTCACACACACAAAGAACTCAAAAAAAATTCTATCTGGTTCAACCTATCATGCAAGCAGGTAGTGCTAACAACAGTGACTAGGTCAGAAGGAATTTGAGATGGCAGGAGAAGGAAGGGCAAAGAAGTGCTAAAAGAAAACTCAACAAAGCATTTTAAAGAGTAAATAGAGTTCATAACATCAACTTGTGGTGCTCTTAAGAAAAAGCCACTTTTTATTTTTGATTCCTATAAACTGAAAAAAAAACATGAAATCAAAGAGGAATATTGGAGATATCAGAGAAAGAGAAAGGGAATTAGCCTCCAAATTTACAGATTTTTACATGGGCATATTACTTTTTAATTTTTAGACTACTATAAAGTTGTTTTATGAAAAACAAATTAAAATGTAAGGAGTAAAACAAATCAATCTAAAACACCAGTCACAGCCTGGTACTGTGCATACCTGCCTGGTTGGAAGTAAGGAAACACTGTCTTCCTGGAATCACTAAGAGTTGAGTCAAGATGCAAACAAGAAAACAGCCCACTCCAGGTAGCTTGAGGGAGGGACTTGAACATGGAGAACCAATTACAAAAAGTGATGGCAGAGCATAGAAGTTACTAGGGGCCAGGAGGAGGGACTAGGGAGTTACTGCTTAATAATTACAGTGGTTTTGTCCTGGGTAATGGAAAAATTTTGGAAATCTATAGAGGTAATGGTTATATAACACTGTGAATGTACTCAAATGCCCTGAATTGTATACTTAGAAATAGTCAAATCGATAAACTTCATGATGTATGTATTTTACCACAGTTAAAAACAAGAGGTAAAGAAGTAGCCAATATAAAAAAAAGAAAAAAAAAAGGATGGCAGAACATAAAAACCAACAGGAGACAGTGGGGCAATTTAGAGGTTAATTAGAGGCAATTGCCATGTAGGCTAAAGGGCCCATGGGAGGGAGAATTCGGGTTAGCAGAGTGTGGGAAGCCAAGGTTCTAGGAGGACTGCAACAACAGAGGAGGCTTTCGCACAGCAGCTGGAACTGCTGCCGAATGTGCTGTCCAAAGGAATCAGAGGGGAAAATACTATGGCTTCTGTCTTTGGCCCAGCTATCAATTTCCCACTGCTGCCCTACAGTGGCCAAAGCTAGGCGGAAGGCAGAGAGGTTAAGGAGCCCGGCAGTGCTTGTTTGTAGTGGTCAGTCTCCACAATCAGGAGCAGAGCAAGGTAAAAGCCAGAAATGGATCTGGTAGAAAAAAGGGAGTAAACCCCACACAACATTGCTGAGAGTGCAGCTGGCATGTCTCAAATGAATCTGATCAAAAATATTATAAAGATTTGGCCATATCATAAACATATTAGAGAAAGAAAGGTCAAAATAAATCTTCACCTGAAATTCAACCACTCACAACCATCTCTGGAAGAGCATTAAAAATTGCCCTTCCATCCGTTTATCTTTTGGACTGCAGGTGAATTTATTTTTATCAAAAAAATTGTAACTTGAGTCTTCCAAAGTGAGGCTCATTATTTCCTATCTCAAAGAGGACACAGTTGTTTTCTTGTCATCTTCTGAGCACTTTATTCTGTGTAAGTATCTACTGCCCTAAGGACCAAAGGACCAAAAATATCTTGACTTGCTTAGGTACTGATGCTTTAGACACTGGTTTTGCCTGCAAACAAAATATTTTCAAAATATACCACCCAAGAAAATAATTTACAAAACAGTTCTTGGTGAGACAATTTGTTCCTTAAAACTCATCCATGGCTTTTTTCCTATTACAGTATAAATTCTTAAAGTCTGTGGTCTACAGCAAGAGTCAGCTAAATTTTTCTGGAAGGAAACACATAGTAAATATGTTAAGTTTTGCAGGCCATATGGTCTTTGTCACAGCCTCTCATCTCGGCCATCCTACTGTGAAGCAGCCATAGACAATCTGTAAACAAATGGGAGGGGTTATGTTCCAATAAAACTTTATTTATGCACATTGAAACTTGAATTTCATGTGCCATGAAATGCTATTCTTTTGATATTTTTTATTCTATTATTTAAAAATATAAAAAAAACATTCTTAGCTTGCAAGCAGCATAAAAACAAAAGGCAGGCTGCAGACCCCTGGGTTACAACATAGCTCTTTCTAAGATCCCTGCTTTCTCTGAGCATATCATGCTGTTTGCTACAATTTTCCCCTGCCTATGATGACTCCTCTTTATTCTACAAATTCTGTAAATCCCTGCTCAAAGAGAAAGTTATGAAATTGTTCTTCAGTTTTCGAGGCTCTGAGACTCTCAACCATGTCCTTTGAGCTGCTTTTTCCAACATTTCTCTTATAACCTCTATCCATAATACATGTATCTAAATATAGTTCTCACTGTATTGAAATTGTCTGTACACTTTCTTTCCCATTGACCTTTTGCTGCATGAAGACAAAGCTCTTGCTTTATTTACTTCCATTGAATATAGAAAATAACTGTGCACTGAATAAAGAGTGTCAATTAACTCAAAATTTAACTCTTTATTAGATCACATAAGTAACCACCAAAAAGGTTGAGTTAGCAGTATTTTGTCATCTACCCACTGATGAGTAAGTCTGGTCCAGAGCATCATATGTGAAATTTCACTTCAAACCTGACTCTGCACAGACCACTAACTCAATGACTGGAGAGTGGTGGTTCTCGTTAGTGTCCCACTGATCCAAACATAAGTCACTGTGGTTTTTTTTTTTTAATTTTTTTCCTAGAGATCAAATAATTATTGTTTTATAAAACAGATCCTAAAGAAAAAAAACAGAGATTGAAACCAGTATCGCCACCAATAGCCACAGACATGCAGACCAAATAAAGGCCCAGAAACCACTCTGGTGTTTTTTTTTTGTCAATTTTACTTTGGATAGAAGGAGCCACTTCACTTTGGAAGGTACTTTAAAACATTTCTTTTAAAAAACAAAGGGGTAAACAAGGCAATATTGTGTTTCAGTATGTAAAATATATATGATTTTCATTTTTAGAACAAATCAGGAGATGGCAAAGAAATTCCACGCCAAAGAAAGCTTATTCTTCTCTACCTCTTGGTATTCTTTAAGGAAGGATTCCTCGAAACATTGTTATTAGTGGATGAGAACATGAAGAGCAACTTCATAATAGTCCTCAAACGCTACAAATATTACCTGAAGGAAAACGAGACACTGCTCTCTCTGTCAGGAGCAAGAGGGGCAAGTATAGGGAAGGTAAGTTACACACTGTAACACACCACCAGTGTATAACAATTTAAAGACATTGGAATGATTCCTTAATTGAAGACAGTTATTCTGAAGATTTTAAGGAAAAAGATCTAGCAGTGTGGGGTAAGTAGATATGATTCTCTCTAGAAATAATTAACATGATTTCATGTACTAAGATATTATTTAATACATCTGATTAAAAACTAACATTTGTATGTTATTTATAAGATATATTTTTCATAAATTTGGAGGGTGATCATATGTTCATTAACAAAATTAGTGAGTGAAACAAAAGGAAACAGCTTTTGATAGGGAAGTATGGCAAAAGAAGATGAAGATCCCTCTCTTGAATTATCTGTATCAGATGGTAGATGTGAAAATGCTGTTTCAGGATGCCTGCTTTGATTTGCCAAAAGAAATATGTATAGAGACAATAATCAGTTCCAGGACTGAGGTGTGTAATTCAAAGGAGCAACCATAGATAATATAATTGGCAGATACAATGAAGTAGAAGACAATCAACCAAGATGTAATTTAGGGATATATAATTTAAATACCAAGAATTTGGGGTTGCTGCCCTCCTGTTATTTCCTGAAAGTTGTCCTAATTAAAAAAAAAACAAAAATAAAAAACTGCATCTAATTACTGGTTAACAGTAAAAAGTTGCCTTGGGCTTTTTATATACTTCAGATTATCATACTACTTCCTAGCCTATCAACAAAATTATCTAAAAATTTTTCCAAACACTATGATGACATGAAAACCAAACTGAAGGGCATGACAAGCACAACCATCACTTAGAACCTGAACAACTAAGAAACGGCCACCTACAAAATACACAAACCCAGTAGAAAAAGTAAAGAGATTTTATGATTAAGGCAAAGAAAGAGTCTTTGAATATTTTTCTTGTATAACCATTGTAAAATCTACCTCAAATGTGCCTTGGAATTCTTGGAAATTCCTGAAAGATTATGTTGCTATGAAGCTCTGTGTCTGCACATATTCACACCAGACAGTGAAAAGTGAACAAGAGGATGTAGCTTCCAGAGGCAGCAGCTGAGATCCAGAACATGTGGGTGCAGAAACTGTGTCTACCAAGGTTACATGTTCTTTCTTCTTTGGGGGTGAGGCTTATGTCAGAGTTGTTGAAGACATTTTCACCAGAAAAGATGAAAGTAACTTCAAGGAGGAGAAGCAGCTCATGCAAACTACTTCCTTTTCTTATACTGCCCCTGTCTGTGTTCACTTTATTTGTGAAAGAAGAAACAGGTCTACTTGGTATTTAAGATCTTTCTCTATAGTTCTGGGGCAGTGTCTCTATAGCACTTTTGGGGTAGAGCTAGAGAAAGAGTTTTTTCTTGCATAGAGAATAATTTACATTTGAAATTTGACCACACAAAACTACAGAATTTAAAGTATGTTTCAGATGTGATATGAAAAGGCAGGGAAGCTAAAAGATACACTTCTATAAAAATAGACATAAAAGTTGGGATGAACATTCCTCTTGCAGGTGTAAAATATCCACAGTTGTCCTTTAAATAATTATATATATATATATATATATATAATTCTCTGCCCCTTTGAGATATAAATCTCTCAGCCTTTTTACTAGTTTTACAACCAAGAAATGTCTTTTTCTTTGAAATGTGATCATTGAGACAGATAGGACCCTATATTCTAGTTTGTGGTAGGAGGATATAAGCCTAAAGTGCCAGTTATCAGCCACAGATTTCTTTAACTGGAGAGTGCATACATTCTTCTATATTACTCCATTCTTTTCTAACGACTCCCCTTCTATGATTGGCTTTCTCCAACTTTGGCTGTCCCTTGGGTTTGGGTACAGGGATGAAGGCAGACTCGGTGTCTTTTTATCCTGTAGATAGGAACAACTAGGTCTTTATTAAGGTTAAAAAGCAAAGTCAGTCTGAAAGGAATGTTATATGTAATATAACTACTGTTTTCAATAACTTTAAAGCTCACTGTATATTCCGCAGTCTGTATTTACAATAAATACAAATATTGTCTGGTTAAAAGTATATCCTATAGGGCAATTTTCAGAGATCTAAAACATTATTAGAGAGAAAGAATAAACACAGAAACATTAACAATTCCCGAACATTTACAATATGCTCCTATCCATGCTAGAAGCTTCATAACTTTTTTAAAAATTTAATTCTCACAATATCAGTGTGATTTTTATTTTCCAAAATGAGAAAACAAGTTAATTGATTTCTTTAGGCTACAGATGTAGCAAACAGTAAAAGCAGAGTTCTACCTGTATTTTTATATATTAACTAAATTTTATCCATCATATTATCTAGGTTCCTCTCAGCTTTAAATGACTTTTGGAAATGGTGCCAACAGAAGGAATAATCTATACCAGGGAATGTCAGACACTTCCCAGCTGGAAATGTGAATACCCTAGGTACATAATGTGTTCACTGTGCTGGGAGTGGCCGTGGCATCAAGCCATCAGGCTCATAAGCAGCAGCCTAGTTAAGACTGGGAAGTCATAAGGTGGGCAGTGTTTAGCAAGACTCCCATCTATTGACTTTGTTGTGCCCTTCCCTCCACCCTAAAAGGAGGAAGACAACTGATATGCATCGAAGATGGAGGCACTTATTGGACTCTCAGAGAATTTTCTTCTCTTCACCTGTTGACTGTCAGTTTCCTCAAAAAGATCATCAGAAAACCCTACCGATCAAGCAACACTAAGTTTACTAGACGTGCTTCAGAGGGGTGATACAGCTTAAAAGAAACCTAAGAATCTTAGCAGCATCATAGAAGAGGGAAATCAGAGGAGGATATTTACAGGGTTTGGATGCTGGGCTAGAAGATTTTAAAGTGAGTCTATAAAGGCAGAAAACTATTTGGAATTGGGTAAAGTTCATGTGAAATAGTAGTTTTAGATGGGTGGGCACAGCTTTGAACTGGACGTGAAACTTGATGAACAAGTGTTGGGCTCAATAAATGAATTATCTTAGTTGGTTTACAGACTCATCAGACAAGATATGTGGGTGGATTTTCTTTTTCTCAGAGAGAACTGGATTCAAATTCTAATTCTGTCCATAGACAAGTATTTTACATCATACACTAATAGGTATAAAATCAGATATTGGGTCTAATATATTTTGTAACCACAGTGTTTATTATAAATTATCATTTAGTAATTTGTGGTATCAGTAGTCTTAAGAATAAATGCTCTTGGAAAGACTGAGGAGGCGGAACTGCTAACTGGTGTTGTAAATATCCAATCCCTAGCCTTGGCATATGTTGTTCCAGAGACCAGGACAGGCAGTTTAATTGATTACAGTACAGAGTTAGAAACTATATCATATAAATGGAGTAAAGAATTTCTGACTAATCAATAAAACTGAGATGGTATTAAAGAATGATCTAAATAATTACATAAATACCACCTTCCTAACAGCAGGGTATAAAACTTCAAGGGAAAATGCATGATAAGCCAAATATGTATGACATAAAATAAATATGTGAAATAATGAGCAGAAACTGTATAACTTGACAATTATCATAGCTATAGTTTAAAAAATGATTTCAATGACTGAATTATAGAAATAAGGTAAATGACATTAATTGTCATAAAGATAGGCGCTACTACACTATTTTACCAGATCCACTAATTTAAGATGGAAGAAAAAGTTTAACTCGGAAAAAAGCACTGGCGTTTGGAAAGGTAGGCATTTGGAAGAGAATGTGGGAGCAGCTGAAAGGAATTTCTTATGTCACTTTAAAAATCTTCATCTGTCATATAAAATTTATAATATATACCCTAAAAAATATAGATTTAAGATTAAAAAAAAACTATAGTCTTAATATGCGGACAATCATCCAATCTCAAGGAATTGCTTTTACAACCCCACTCATTAAACCTAAATCATCAAGAAAGTAACCCTCAAATTATCTCTAAGCAAAGTATCTTTTAGAGTTGGATGGTAGACATTCATCAATGTTTTGTTCTCCTAAGCAGCTACAGCATTACTACTCTCTATACTACCTATCATGATATCATCTGGAGACCTAGAGTACATCTCGTTAACATTGATTGACCCTGGTTATACAAATATCCAACGAGCTAAATTTTTCCCCAGAAGACAGAGCAAAAGTTAAATCAATCCAGATTCATCTATTTTATTCTCTGTTTGGGATCTGGAAAGATCTCTGTTTTTCTAGTATTGGCCCATGACTGATAACTTTGGATAGTGTAAATGTCACTTGACACAAAGCTGAGAGAGTTTTTAGTGATCATGGCTGGAGAGTTTCAAAGAGAGAGGTTACACAGTGATTAAAACATGCCAATTAAGCTTACAAGCAAAAATGCCTACAATTTCCCCAACCACTCATCCAGTTTTGTATCCTCTTCTCTCTCCATTTATAGTCTGGTCAACTTCTTGATATTTTCGAATTAATCCCTGAACTTCCACTTTACTGAACCTGAGCTTTTGAAATTCTTTCTATATAGAATGCTTTTTTCTGCATTGCCATTTTTTAGGTCATAAAGCAAACAAAATCTCATTCTTGGCACATCCCTCATTTCTTCTTAGTTAAAAGGAATTTTCCCCTTTCATCCCTCCTTACAGTATTTTGTTCACAAGTCCAAGGAAACCTTGCATAGCAGCAAAATGGTATATGTGTGTGTGTGTATGTACATATACACACTAATTCTTAAAGAGGTGAAAATATAGCTAAATGTAATTGACTTACTATCTTCAAAATAATATATACTACTGTTAGACTATTAAACATGACACCTAGAAAGTTAAAAATAAATGTTAGTCTGTGGATTATAAATATAGCAATATCATTCACAGTTGATCTGAGTATTCCAGATCATATGGAAGTTCTAGCTCTCTACTAGATCAGGTTACTCTATATTATGACACATTCCATTACAAATCCTTCATTTCCTTTCACTACAATAAAAGATGTCCTCCCTTCCAACTAATCTCCCACTCACCAGAGTTTCAATGTCATCACTACCTAGCTTTTTTTGTCTGGGATTTAAGAATATACGTCTTTTTCCCTTTGACCTGGACAAACACTAAAGGCAGTTTAAAAAAGAGCCTGGGCTAGACTAATTGACTGAAAGGGAGTATGAGATTTGCAGGCTTCAAAATAAGCCCTAGATTCCTAATTAACTCAACAGGGAACAAAACAGCATTCAGCTTTCCTTTCCTCTTCTGAACCTCCCCCAACATGGCAAGACAGTTTGCAACCCATGAGGCTCAGTAAAAATAAATCACCATTATAGAGGTAAAGTGCACCATAAATATTCAAAATCTAGAATCACAAACCTACAAACTGGAAGGGTTTCATATATATGTCCTAAGTGCACAGACTTATGGACCATTTTTTCTACTAAAAGGAACAAAAATGCCACAATGATTGCTCATGGCAATTTAGCAAACTCTATTTTTAGTTAATTAAGAATATTATTTAACTGTTAAGTACAAGTCTAACTTTCCAATCCAGAAATAACATAAATGCTTGCATTTTCTCCCTCAGATTTGTACAGAAACCAGAGCTCAAAGGAATGATGGAGGAAGAGAAGGGAATCCCCAAAGCATTAAATAATAGGTCTGCATCTTATAGATCATCATCCCCAGACAATCAGACACTACATAAATGTTTCCATTGTTCATTTCCTTTATAGCAGATACAATTAAACTGTCCAGTATGATTAGGAGATTTCTTACCATAGAAAATAGAGGCATTTTCCTAGACTACATCATTGAAAACATTTTTTTAGAGCTGATTAAATGGCTCATCTGCTTCATCACAAACCCTCACTAAAGATAAAGAAATCATGCAATAATTCAAACTGCATTTTTAGGGATTAAGTTTTATGCCAAAATGATTACATATTCCAGCAATAGTTCTCTAAGGATTCTGGTTTTACAAAATAGCTTCCAGTGGTTAAAAGAGACAAGAATTTCCAAACTGGATATGCTGCATTTGGTACTCAGTAGAAATTTGTTTAACTAATGAATAAATTTGCTTCTGTTCTAATGAAAGCCACTTGCTGTTAATAAAAACAGTCCCCTAATATATGTTTTATTTATTGAATTTTTGGGGGAACAAATACTAATAGAGTCTAGTTTCTTATGTTCCTTGGCAGAGTAAAAAAAATGTCATTTAACTGATGATGTCCTGAAGTTTATCCAGTCTTCACAAATTATGCTGCAGTATTTTTCAACAGAAGATAAAAGTTATCAAGAAGAGGTTTCTCAAATTCTTATAGCCTTCCCTCTCCACCAATAATATATATATATTACATATGTTATATATTTTTACTGTATTATCTCTACTTTCCATGGTAAGGGGATCTCCAGCTGATGGGTCCTCCCCTGTGCTCTGAATCCAATATCCAACTCCTTCATCACATACCTACTTGAATATCAAATGCCTCATTTTTCTCTTTTTAATCTAGAGCTTCTCATGTTCTTTTGTTTAAGCAGGCCGAAGATGCTCTAAACTTCCCCTTCTGTCTTCTTTCCCATTTGTCCTCCTAGCTAGCACTCTTTTCTCCTGCTGAAAGCAAAGCTTCTAAAAAGTGGATCCCAGAGTCACTGTCCCACTTCCTGGATTCCCAGTCCTGTTTCAACCCAAAATCGAAATATTGGTTACCATCACTCCTCTAAACCTCTCTAGCACGTGTTATCAGTGACCCCTGGTCCTCTTGTCCTTTTATTATGTGCCATCTAACAATAGCCTTCTGGAAACTCTATCCCTTGGGTTTCTGTGATACACTTCTCAGGTTTTCTCCTGATCCTTTTGATCTGACTCAGCTCCAGTCTTCTTCATGGCAAATACACATTTTTTAATGGAAAATTCACTGGTAAATAAAGAGATGCAAATTAAAATACGACTTATAATGTGTCTTATGAAGTATGTAAGGAAAAGAATTCATACATTGCTAATAGAAATAAGGAAACAATGTTCCAGAAAACAACTCAGCAAAGTGTTTCAGAGAGTTAAAAACAGGCATATATTCCTTGAATTGATATAAATCTTTTGTTAGTGTTAGAGGCTCTTGCTACTTTTGAAACAAGTAAAGAAGTCAAACCTCAAGGGAATTACCCTTGAAACTTTGGTAACTATGAATCTAAAGACTGCAATGGCAATAAATACAGACCTATTGAAATTACCCTAAGTGTAAATGGTCTGAATGCACCAATAAAAACAATAGAGCCACTGAATGGATAAAAAAATAAGACCTGTCTACATGCAGCCTACAAGAGATACACATCAAACCCAAACACATACACAGACTAGAAGTAAAGGGATGGAAAAGATATTTCATGCAACTAATAGGGAGAAAAAAGCAGGAGTTGCAGTACTTGTACCAGACAAAATAGACTTCAAAACAAAGAAAGTCACAAGAGACAAAGAAGGACATTACATAATGATAAAGGGGAAGTCCAACAAGAGGATATAACTATTATAAATATCTATGCACGCAACACAGGATCACATACATATGTGAAACAAATATTAACAGAATTAAAGGGGGAAATAGAATGCAATGCATACATTTTAGGAGACTTCAACACACCACTCACTCTGAAGGGCAGATCAACCAGACAGAAAATAAGTAAGGAGACAGAGGCACTGAACAACGTATTAGAACAGATGGACCTATCGGACATCTACAGAACACTCCATCCAAAAGCAACAGAATACACAGTCTTCTCAAGTACACATGGAATGTTATCAAGAATAGATCACACACTAGGCCACAAAAAGAGCGTGAGTAAATTCAAAAAGATTGAAATTGTACCAACCAACTTCTCAGATAACAAAGGTATGAAACTAGAAACAAACCAAACAAAGAAAACGAAAACTTCCATAAACACATGGGGGCTCAATAATATGGTCCTAAACAATCAACAGATCAATGATCAAATAAAAACAGAGATCAAGCAATATATGGAGACAAATGACAGCAATAATTTAACACTGCAAAATCTGTGGGACACAGCGAAGGCAACACTAAGAGGAAAGTATATTGCAATACATGCCTACCTCAGGAAAGAAGAACAATCCCATATGAACAGTCTAAACTCACAATTAATGAAACTAGAAAAAGAAGAACAAAAGAGGCCCAAATTCAGTAGGAGGGACATAATAAAGATAAGAGCATAAATAAATAAAATCGAGAAGAATAAATCAATAGAAAGAATTAATTAAAGCAGGAGTTGGTTCTTCAAGAAAATAAACAAAATAGATAAACCCCTAGCCAGACTTATCAAGAAAAAAAGAGCCTAAACACATAAACAGATTAGAAATGAGAAAGGAAAAATCACTACCGACACCACAAAAATATAAAGAATTATGAGAGAATACTATGAAAAATTATATCCTAACAAACTGGATACCCTAGAAGAAATGGCTAACTTTATAGAAAAATACAACCTTCCAAGGCTGACCTAGGAAGAAACAGAAAATCTGAACCCAATTACCAGCAATGAAATTGAATTGGTAATCAAAAACTACTCAAGAACAAAACCATCATACCAGATGGCTTCGCTGCTGAATTTTATCAGACATTTAGTGAAGACCTAACACGCATCCTCTTTAAAGTTTTCCAAGAAGTAGAAGAGGAGGGAATACTCCCAAACTCATTCTACAAGGCCAGCATCACTCTAATACCAAAATTAGGCAAAGGCACCACAAAAAAAGAAAATTACAGACCAATACCCCGATGAACAAAGAAGCAAAAATACTCAACAAAATATTAGCAAACTGAATTCAAAAACACATCAAACAGTTCATCCATTATGATCAAGTAGGATTTATTCCAGGGATGCAAAGAATGTACAGCATTCGAAAATCCAACATCATCATCCACCACATCAACAAAAAGAAGGATAAAAACCACATGATCATCTCCATAGATGCTGAAAAAGCATTCGACAAAATTCAACATCCATTCATGATAAAAACTCTCAACAAAATGGGTATAGAGGGCAAGTACCTCAACATAATAAAGGTCATATATGACAAACCCACAGCCAACATTATATGTAACAGCAAGAAACTGAAAGCTTTTCACCTAAGATCAGTCACAAGAAAAGGATGCCCACTCTCCCCACTTTTAGTCAACATAGTTCTGGAGGTCCTAGCCATGGCAATTGACAACACAAAGAAATAAAAGGCATCCAGATTGGCAAGGAAGAAGTTAAACTGTCCCTGTTTTCAGATGACATGATATTGTACATAAAAAACCCTAAAGAATTCACTCCAAAACAACTAGATCTAATATCTGAATTCAGCAAAGTTGCAGGATACAAAATTAATACACAGATATCTGTTGCATTATTTTACACTAATGATGAACTAGCAAAAAGAGAAATCAGGAAAACAATTCCATTCACAATAGCATCAAAAACAATTAAATACCTAGGAATAAACCTAACCAAGGAAGTGAAAGACCTATACTCTGAAAACTACAAGACACTCATGAAAGAAATTATAGAAGATATCAATAAATGGAAACACATCCCATGCTCATGGATAGGAAGATTTAATGTTGTCAAAATGGCCATTCTGCCTAAAGCAATTTACATATTCAATGCAATCCCTATCAAAACACCAACAGCATTCTTCAACAAACTAGAGCAAATGTTCTAAAATTCATATGGAACCACAAAAGACCCTGAATAGCCAAAGCAATCCTGAGAAGGAATAAAGCAGGAGGAATTACGCTCCCTGACTTCAAGCTCTACTCAAAGCTACAGTAATCAAGGCAATTTGGTACTGGCACAAGAACATACCCACAGACCAATGGAACAGACTAGAGAGCCCAGATATAAACCCAAGCATATACGGTCAGTTAATATATGATAAAGGAGCCATGGATATACAATAGGGAAATGACAGCCTCTTCAACAACTGGTGTTGGCAAAACTGGATAGCTACATGCAAGAGAATGAAACTGGATTACTGTCTAACCCCATAAACAAAAGTAAACTCAAAATAGATCAAAGACCTGAATGTAAGTCATGAAACCATAAACTCTTAGAAGAAAACATAGGCAAAAATCTCTTGAATATAAACATGAGCAATGTTTTCCTGAATGCATCTCCTCGGGCATGGGAAACAGAATAAAAAATGAACAAATGGGACTACATCATGCTAAAAGGCCTCTGAACAGCAAAGGACACCATCATCAGAACAAATAGGCATCCTATGGTATGGGAGAATATATTCGTAAATGACATATCCGACAAGGGGTTAACATCCAAAATATGTAAAGAACTCACACACCTCAACACCCAAAAAGCAAATAACCCTATTAAAAAATGGGCAGAGGATCTGAACAGACACTTCTCCAAAGAAATTCAGATGGCCAACAGGCACATGAAAAGATGCTCCACATCACTAATCATCAGAGAAATTCAAATTAAAACCACAATGAGATATCACCTCACACCAGTGAGGATGGCCAACATCCTAAAGACAAACAACAACAAATGTTGGTGAGGATGTGGAGAAATGGGAACCCTCCTACACTGCTGGTGGGAATGTAAATTAGTTCAACCATTCTGGAAAACTGTATGGAGGTTCCTCAAAAACTCAAAAATAGAAATACCATTTGACCCAGGAATTCCACTCCTAGGAATTTACCCTAAGAATGCAGCAGCCCAGTTTGAAAAAGACATATGCACTCCCATGTTTATTGCAGCACTATTTACAATAGCGAAAAAATGGAAGCAATCTAAGTGTCCATCAGTAGATGAATGGATAAAGAAGATGTGGTACATATACACAATGGAATATTATTCAGCCATAAGAAGAAAACAAATCCTACCATTTGCAACAACATGGATGGAGCTAGAGGGTATTATGCTCAGTGAAATAAGCCTAGCCGAAAAAGACAAGTATCAAATGATTTGACTCATATGTGGAGTATAAGAAAAAAAGAAAAAAAAAACTGAAGGAACAAAACAGTAGCAGAGTCACAGAACCCAAGAGCGGACTAATAGTTACCAAAGGGAAAGGGACTGGGGAAAATGGGCGGGAAGGGAGGGATAAGAGGGAAAAAGGGGCATTACGATTAGCAGATGTAATGTTAGGGGGGCACGGGGAGGGCACTCAGAGAGGACAAGGAGTGATTCTATAGCATCACACTATGCTGATGGACAGTGACTGTAATGGGGTTGGTGGGGGGGACCCGATGAAGGGGTAGTTTAATAACCGTAATATTGCACATGTAATTGTAGATTAATGATAATAAAATAAATTATATTAAAAATAAAACATTAAAAAAATAAATTATAAAAAAACAAACAACAACAAAAAACTAACTCCCTCCAGAAGTCACTTTAAAAGTCACTGTGTATTGCAGGGTTAGAAATCACCTAGGCAAAACTTTTGATGAAATGTGAAAGAAAATTGTAAATTAATCAGTTTCAATAACATAGAGAGTATGGGTAACAAGCAGATGGTTGGCAAGGCGTCTGGAAAAGTGGACCCAAATGGAAAGAATTTGGTATTTTTTTCCCACTCTGTCCAAAAACGACCAACACCTAATGTAGGGATGTCACAGGCATGATCCTAGAGAAGGTGTTCATTATTCTGAGATCCAATGTCTGGCACAAGGTGGACATGTAATAAATATTTCTTAGATAACCAAATGAATAACTATCCACTGCCTCTTACAAATACTCAGCTCCACCAGGACCCTTATTATTGTGAAATACTGGTGAAGACAAGTATTTTCAGTCAGCTGGCGAGTTTTTACTCAGTTATTTACGAATTGGAAAATTCACGAGTGTGAACATATAAGTATCATTTATTGTGAGTTTAGTGTACGCTGGTCTTCCTGAGTCAGGTCGACCCTCAAGTCCGAGAAACCAACTTTCTGGCCTGCAGGGACCTTGCCAAGGTAAACGCCCCTGTGAGACGAAGTGTGTACATTGTCCTCTGATCTTTCTGAACACACCCCCTCATTGAAAGACTTATTTAAGAAGATGTACTTATCAGAAGGCCAAAGGTGTACACATATGTGTACACACGTCATACTTCCATGTGGATATAATATATTAATATTGACAAAAGCCTGAAGGAATAGTCAATGCTCAGAGGATAATGTAAATCACTGTGTAAAATAATCCTCTCCTTTGCATTATAAAACTGAAAGATGTATCATCTCTCAAGTTATTTTCTGTGTGTTCTGTTCAGTCTTGAGAACACAGGTTTTGGGGTCAGACAGACAGACACAGGTGGGAACCTTGGTTTGGCCACTTGACTAGCTGTGCGTATACTAACTTCGGGTTCAGATGTTTTCCCATTTGTAAGATGGAGATGACAACAGTTTCATCACAGGATTGAGGGGAGAAGGACATGAGACAGCTTCTTAGCACAGTACTCGGCCAACATGATATATAGGGTGGCTATTTTTATTATTAGTCTCTAGAGGAGCCCTCAGACTGTGGTTGATCTTTTATATTGTCCTGCTATGTACATTTTTGCATGTGTATTGAGAGAATGAACCTTCTTTTCTAAATGTGATTAATTCCTCTCATAAGAATATGGTTCAGGGATGCTCTCGGGGCACCTATCTTGCCCAGTGACAGTCCTCTGCTTTGTGGGGAACTAGTGAACTTCATTTGAAAGACAGGATGATTCATTTTTTCTAGAAGGTGAGCTACTCCATTGTAATTCGCCACCACCTTGCAGGTCAGCTGTGATGAGCCGCAGCAGTACACTAGAGCCAGCTCACCTTGACTCACCAGAGGCCCTGTGCACCTCACTTCCCAGCTCTGCCTCCAGTGACATCACATTGATAGCTTGAACGCAGCAATGGAAATCAGCAAACACTATAAACCTCCTTGTGGCTAGGCAGGCAACAAAAGGAATAAGAACCTTTACTTGTTCTAGGAAAGAGCAAGCTAGTATAATTTCATTTTCTTGTAGGGAGAGAAAAAATGGCAACCATCTACATGGAGGCAGGCTGGGAGGTGAGAAAGTGAGCAATGACAGGACTAGTGCTCAGAGCCGCTCTCTACCAGGCACAGAGTAGGGCGCTTTACACCCCAAACCCAGACCCATGTCTGGGAAGTCACACTAGCACGTGGATGTCACTGTTGGCAGAGTGAGAAACCCACATCTTGAAAGTCTATTTTAAGGTACTGTATCTTACTTCATTGCCTTTTTAATTTTCCTTAACTTCACTGAAGTCTCTTTTGATAATGCCAGCTAAGCAAGAATAAAGCACAGAGAACAGCACAGCGATGTAGGCTAACTCCACAGGCTATATTAGAGGCCTGTTAACATGTTGGAAACTCAGCTAGGTTGGGCCACTCTAAAACAAAAGCTGAGATGAAGGGGAAACCAAAAGAGCTGAACACACAAATCTCTGCACTCAGACACACAGATACACTGCCCGACACACACATCTCCCCATTTTGTATTAGACCACAGCTGATTTCTCTCTGAGGTCACCTACACAGGAGGTAAGAAAGAATAGACTGAATTTGGGGGCAGTACTGGGGACATGGAAAAAGTAGCCAGATATACCCCTGCTGTTAAATAACTTATAACCCTCACTGGGGAAAAAAAAGATAACAAACAAGAATTAACAATCACTAACCTTCAAGGAAGGTTTACTGTGTGTCACACATTTTCCTAAGTGTTTTATGGGTATCAATTCACTTAACCCTCACAATAGCTCCAGAAGATGGTAGTTACTATCCCCATTTTAAAGAAGAGGAAACTGAGGCACAGATAAGGTAATTCACTCTCCCAAAGAAGCTCACTGATTGGAGAGGAGAAGACAAAGAATTGGTTTTAAATTTGTTGGATTTAAGATGACAGTCAGATACCCAAGTGGAAATGACAGAGAGTTGGGGATGTGCTCTGAGGGTGGCTCAGAAGAAAAGACTTTGCGCGAGTTATGATAGAGGTTGTAATAATAGTTGTGTTCTTAGAGGGAGAGAGGAGAGAGGGGCAGAGGACCCCACGCTGTAACCATAGAGTGCTCACCTTTAAGAGCAAGAGGAAAAATAAATGCCGAAAAAGGGAAAGAGAGAAACTGGGTAGTGGAGTAAACAGGGCTTCTATAATGACATTCTTTCCTAGGTCAGAGGTGGGAAATTTATAAAAATTAAATTTCACCAAGTTAGATCTCCATGCTGTAGAGTCCTTAGCTCTGTGTCTTACACTGGAGACATGAAACAGCTGTTGTTGAATGAATGAAGTATAGGACATTTCTAAGATAGTACCTTAAATGTGTCCAGGTTTTCTGGAAAGATCACAAACTTTACAGTTAATTGTTTTTTCAAATGGTGCTTGGCAAATATTAAAACTTCATCAAACATAATCTCTGCTGCTGTACTGTTCCGTATAGCAAAGCTTCCAGTCCCAAGGGCAGGAAAGGAAATGGAAGTTTTATTTAAATCCAGGCATTTTTTCAAACACATCTTCATCGCATTTTTCAGTATCTGTAGGACAATCAGATTGGCCTTTGAGTCAAAAGTAAGACTCCACTTACCCCTTGCTCTTGCCCGCATTTTACAATGCCAACCTCCACCCTTCGTCAGGGTCATATCCTTGCCTCCTCAGAGTCAGGAAAGGTCCCACTACAGCTATAAGGGTAGATGATGAGAAATGAAAGACTGAGGAACTGAGTGGTCCATTCTGTGCCATTCAGGACCTTTGTGCACCGTGATTTCTCCCAGGTTACATAGCCGTGCCCACCTCCCCAGGTCACAGAGCCAGCCATCAGTTTATCCCCATGCACTGGCCACTTCCAGGTCAACATAAAGAGCCCTTGGAAATTTAATAAAGGACGTAGAGGTTAATCTAAGTAAGCAGTAGCTTTTCAATGTCTTCAGGATCTGCCAAGTAATTTCTCCTTGAGAAGTGCTAGTATATTTGGCAGATGTAACATCCATCATTTCCACATCCAAACTGAATACTAACACAGGAAGGTTGTAACTGAGGGGTAGAGAGTGACTGGAGGATCAATTTGGGATTAGTGGACCAAAAATGCAGGCAAAATAAAGATAAACAAAGGCAAGGACGGGGATTAAGTTTCCCCCTCTCATTCTTTAATGCATTTAGTTTATGTCCCTTGGGTGTAGCGTTCAACCAGAAAGCCAATCTCTATGGCAGGCACAGGTGGGAAGGTGCCACAGGGAAAAGACCTGACTGGAATGGTGCTGGAAGGGAAATCTCAGGTCCTCCTGGAATTTAACAGATGGGAGGAAATATGGAGAGGCTGAATGCCAGGCCCACTTAGGGAAAGGCCTACAGGGTCATGGTGTGGTGAGGTGAATGGGTGTGCAGACTCACAGAGCCCCGATGTTTCTATGTCTATTTGTGGTATGCCCACTTAAAATTTAGAGATGGGTGAGATAATATTTTTAATCCAACTTCTTAAGATAACTGTGACAACAGCACTTGTGCAGTATTTCAGGTATTCACAAGGAGTGGTAGAAAATGGGGACTGTACCACTTGACGATGTTTCATGAATATAATGACATGATGGGAATTCAACAAAGACTATGTAGACTACGGAGTTTCATACAGGTAAATTTGTTTTGACCTTACCATATTTAGTCCACAATATCCTGAAGGCCACAACACATGGAATACATATTCACAGGGCAATTTAAATCCTTCTGTGACCAGGACCAACTGTGAATCTTGAGGTACCTTAGCCATTTTTTCCCTAAATTCCCATTCTATTTCATCTCCTGCTTGTTGTAGAACTGATTTCGACACAGTTCCAACTCGAAGTCCACCACGTGGATTTACAGAGTTAACAATTACATCTGTCTGAAAGGGGAAAAAAATGACAGGATTATTAAATTACTTTTTATTAAATCTATTTCCAGGAAGAGCTTTGAAAATTATTATTAAAGATCCTAAAGCCACAAAAATACTACTTAATAATGGATAGAAACTCGTATTTCCAAACTCATTCGACTGCCGTGAGTCTGTTTGCTCTCTTCA
Organism: Smutsia gigantea; assembly: GCA_032199065.1. Lineage (NCBI taxonomy): Eukaryota > Metazoa > Chordata > Mammalia > Pholidota > Manidae > Smutsia > Smutsia gigantea. Next base: position 78,083 of record JAVSCE010017510.1, read on the forward strand.
GAAATTCAGTCAAGTACATGAATGACACACTTTTATGGCAAAGTTCTGCTTACACTGCCCCCATACTCCTAGACTCTGATCATTCCCTGCGATTTTTTTGAAGCTTTATCAATAAATGGTTTCCTTCCCAGCCCCAATGTCATCACTTTTTACGATTTCTCTGTGAATTCCGTTTTATTTTACACAGTGGAAATAACATTTCTGGAAAAATTTCTACCTTCTAATGCTCTTATTTATTTATATATTTTTAATGCTTTTCTTTAAGGTGAGTAGTACATGGTTGAAGAAAGCAAAACTGAGACAAAGATGTCTTCAGTGAAAATAGGCCTCTGTCTTGGTGGGGTCTCTAGGTCCCCCACTCACCCACCTACTCTATAGGCAACCACTTTTACCAGTTCTTCATTATTCTTTCAGAAACAGACCATACATATTGATGGGCTATATTTTAAGTATCACCTCCTAGTTAGCCCTCAGAGGTATGTGAAAAGGAGTCCCATGCCCAAAGCCCCCTAAATCATCCTGATGGCATTGGCTCTCTTTGTGGGTAACATAGGTTACTTCTCACGGGTGTTAATGAATGCTTCACTTTGAGAGTACACTGAGAATTTGAGAGCACTGGGATGTTTTAAAAGTTTTAATGTTGGCAATAAATAAACGCAATAAAACTTCAAAGGGATATGTTTTTCAACTAAGATGTTTCCACTTTAAATTGGCATCTTAATGACTTATCACATAAATATTTCATTTCATCGGGTCCCTCAGTCTTTTTTCTAATTGTCTTGTAGGTGATAAGTGGTATTTTTCCTCTAGTGATTAAGCCTATTTGATTGTGGCCACAGAAGCGTCATAAGTGTGACATCACTAACCCCCCCCAAAAAAAAAGAACATGGCCTTATATTCTTTCTCTTCCTCTGTTGCAACCTCTGCTCCCTGCTGCCCACCTTCACTCATTCATCAATAATTTGTTAAATACCTAGATGCATACCCAGATCGGGCCCTGGGACTACAGAAATGAAGAAATCATGACCCCAACCCTCCAGGTGTTCCCTGCCTGGCAGAGGAGCTACCCTAACCCAGAAATATGTAAGTTCTGTTACTCTGACTCCATCCCCTTCTTGCCAGGGCCTCACCTTTGTGCCCAACGAACCTTGACTAAATGCTGTGCTACGCTTTGTAGTCTCCACAGCTTCGGGCTCAAAGCTATATACTCAAGAATACAACTTACAGATCTCCCTAGGCCTCCTGATCGCTCCAACCCATTATTTTCTGTTTGTCTGTGTCTCTCTGATCATGTCATTCTAACCACACAGAACTCTCCTCCTGCCAATTCATTCCTATCGTAAGTTGAGATCAGATTCAAAGCTTACATCATCTGAAATAATCTTTCCTGGTCCACTATACTTCTCTCTTGTCACAAATTTATATACTCTCAAATATTATGAATTCATTTTATATTAAGACTTGTTTACTATTGATAGGTTGCTGTAGAATTGTTCAGATGATCTCCCAGTAAATTTTTTGAAACAGAGGCTTGTTTACTTAAAAAGAATATAATAGATTTCAAGTTCCTTAGAATCAAAGTGTGTTCTATTTCCTCATGGTACCTAAGAATAACAGTAATAATAATTATAAATGCTTACCATGTGCCAAGCTCTATTCTGAGCATTTTAAGTGTACTGAATCCTACTCTAAGATATAAGTGATATTATTACTCTTGCTTTACATGAGGAAACCAGGACCAAAAGGTAAAGTGACTTGATTCAGGTCCCCCAGTTTGTAAATGGCAAAGCTAATATTCAGATTCAGATGGTCTGTCTCTGAAGTCCATGTTCTTATCCTTAACAAGATGCTTTCTAAACAGTTTGAAATAGTATATACTAAAACATACTCGATAGGTAATAAACAGTTCAGGGATCCCCTTTCAGTGCAAGAGAAAGGAAACAAAGACTTACCTTCTGCAGTTCAATGTGGCCGTGGACAACCTGGAGGGTCAGGTTGTTCACAACCATCATATTGATAGGAGGGGTGGTTTCTTGAGTCACTGAGGATCCCAGCTTGTTACACCCTAGGAAGATTTCTGCAGCAACTTTAAAGGCAGCAACAGTATGGTCCTCATTGCTTACCAGGTGAATTTCCTTCAAATTATTGGCCTGTTGATTTACTTGGAAATAAAGCCTGATAGTTTCCACAATGATCTGTGTACACAAATCCACAGGGAACTGGAAAACCCCAGAGCTCAGGGCTGGAATTGCTACTGTCTCAGTGTTTGGACTGGAACGGGTGACACAGTCCAGGATATTTGTAATGGCACTTCTCAGCTGACAGATACATCTGCGATTCTCCCCTGCCTTCCACCGAGGCCCAACAGCATGGATAATGAATTTGCAGGGAAGCCTCCCTGCTGTTGTGAAAGCTACCCCACCAGTTGGTATTCTACCAAATTTAGAAATATATGCCTTGCTCTCCTTTTGGATTTCAAAGCCACCAGCTTTCACCAGGGCCTGGGCCAGGCCTCCCCCATGAATAAGTTCTTCATTGGCTGCATTCACCAGGACATCAACAGCATGTCTGGTGAGGTCATCCTTCCAGACGGATAACTCTAGCCAAGGAGTCACCATTCCTCTGAACACTTGCAGAGAGTCACTGTGACTCTCCTGGCCTGGAGGGACCAGGGTAGCAATACAGTCAAATTTATTCTGAAGGACTTCACACAGCCGACTCAAACTATTTTTTAAAATGTTGAAGTCATTGAGATTAATGGGAATTTGCCAACTATGGTTTTCTTGAAGGGTGTCGGTCTCTGGAAGAGGAGAGAAGACAAAAAATAAAGAAATAAGTAAGGGCTTCTTCAAAAAGGATGTAATTCCATTTCGCACCAGGAGGCTTAGTTTCCTACGTGCAAAAGAGACATGAACTTCTTTTGGCTCCCCTCCTGATTCTCCTTCTCCCCAGGCATGTAACTGGACCAGGGATATCCAAGAGTTTTTAATGGTGGGTCACCCATAAAGTGCTTAGTTTTGTGCCTGGCATATAGTAACCACTCAATCAACAGTAGCTACTGAGTGTATGGATGGGGGCTTGTGAATTTTTTATTTTATGTAAAAATGGTGAGTTTGGGAACACCTAAGCTTAAGGCACAATTACCCAAAAGGACTTAATTATGAGCCAAAAATATGTGGAGGTTTTATTCATACTTGTTTACTTTTTGTCAGTGTCTTAGTTTACGTTCCTTAGAAACAGACTCTGAGATGAGGATTTGAGTGTAAGTTTATTTGGGAGGTGATCCTAGAAAATACAAGGTGCATGGGGTGGGGAGGACAGAGTGGGAAAGTAAGACAGGGAAAGGAAAGAAATGAATAAAGCGTGTGTCAGGAAGCATATGAAACTTAACTCCATGGGGGACAGGAGGGATGTGTCTCAGAGTTATGTAGCACCAGAGGAGCTGGGGTATTTACCCAACCTCTATCAGCCCTTGGCTAAGGACGCTCCTGCCAGGGCAGGGTCCAGAAAATGCGTGGAGAGCTGAAAGAGCTACAGCAAACTATTCTTCATCATACTCTAGTTTCATGGCATAATTTTGGTAGCATTAAACTGACTGACTAAAAATTATTTACTGAATGTGACAGACAAGATGTGCTGCTCAGATCCCCCTCCACTGTGGTTATAAAGGGGGAATATGGTTAGCCAACAGCCTCCAGTCATTGTCCCCTCAGGGTCCATTTCAGCTTTCCAGCCAAGGTCATGCTCTTCTCAGGGTAGCCCCCATCAAGGGCTGAGCAAAGGCATTTATGTCCAACATGGGACTTCTGTAATGGGTTCTCTCCGGCTGGCACAGCTTTGTCAGGTCTCCACTGCAGTCCAATGGCTCCACCTGCCCAATCCAGTGTCTCCTCTTTTCCTTTCTTAATAAGCCTTTTGCACTCTGAGCCCCAGCTCAGTTTCTGCCTCCTGGAGAACCCAACCTGTGACACTATTCATGAAGCCTAAGGCATCATTATTGTATGCCACTGAAAAAGGAAAAACAATACCAATTAAACCATGACACTCTACTGATTGACAGGGAGGAACCTTATTCCAGAGATGGGAAAAAAGGAGTGTCCTAAAATAGATAAAATGTGGTAATTAATTACATTTTACTTCATCCCATTTCTAATCCGAGCCCCCTAGACAGACCTGTGGTGTTCTCCATTACCTAAACTCAGCAGCATGTGAGTAGCCAGACCCAAATGGCCTGCGCTTTGGTTGAAAATCTCTAGTGGGCGCCCCCTTGGGTTAGGGGCATGCCATTTAGCTCTCAGAGCCCTTGTTGAGCAGAATGTCAATCAGTGGGTCATCTCTTCTGGCCAACTTCAGCTCTAGGGCTGTGGTCAGAGAAGTCACATCTTGTGAGCAGAGAAAAGATCAATGGGAGGCTTAAGAGAACATGCCTGCTGCTGCCACACTGCCTTGGGTATGGTCTCCCTTCTGGGGCACATGCTGGATCACAAGGCCCTGCAGATTACACCCCTGGGGGCTCATGGGAGGAGACATCCTTCTCCATTCCTCCTTCTCCACTGAGGATATATCTGAGCAAAAGTTTTCTGAAACAAGAGTGAGAATGAGGTGATCCTACCTGACTTCTCCTTGTACACTGCTGCACCAGCAACCTGTAATGAATGAGAATGGTTGGAAGAAAAACTGAAAACGAATGACCACAGTTAACCAATAACAAATACAGCAAAGAGAAGCAAGAGAAATGCTGCTGGGAGTTCCGGGCTGGAGGGGGAAGCGGAACACATGTTGGTTTAATCTGTGTGCCTGAAATACTTGAAATACTAAACGTTCCAGCAAACACTGATCCCACCTCACGGCTCAAGACCCGGGAAAAAGAGCATCATCAGCTACAGTTTCCTGTCTACCAGTCTAAGGACACTTTATTTTTTTTGCTTATTTCATGACACCAGTCTGAAACGGGAATTTTCAGATTAAACGAATGAGGTGCCTTTTCTTTATTCCCTTTTTATTTCCCCTTCAACCTCCTCCTCCCAGAATCCTGCAAAAAGAACTGCTGAATGAGTAGACAGAATAAAAATGATAAAAAAATCATCCATCCTCATGTTGACTCTTTTTTTATTAGGTCAGCATATTCCTGATTCCCCATCTCTCACAGTACAAGAAGAAAACTTTTATAGGGCTGTTAAGGCCACATAAGAATGCCAGGTAAAACTGAAGACCCCAGATTTCTTGCTGTTATAGGAAGAATTATTCATGTGCTGATCAAGGTTCATGATTTATATAATTTATGCTTTTTACCTTGAAAAAGTCCATTCTCCAGGTCCCTAGGGTCTTTCGATGTTTATACTCTGTTGACTGTTCCCAAATGTGGTGGCCTGCTCTTGGAAACGAATAGAAATGATGCAATAAGCATTGACCAGTGTCTGCGGAAATTTGGTAAGAATACATCATAGGAGGACTAAACATGATTTCTGATCTTGAGTATTTTTTAAAATTTCATTGAAGATGCAAACATTGTTTTGCCACTCTTGTTACTGAATCTTCTATCCTTTACAGAGAGGTTCCAATTGAAACCATAAGGATGTTCAGAGAAGCGAAAGGGTGTATGGTAAGCAGCAGGGGAAGCTTTATGGAGAAGGTGAGTCTGCAGCCAGTCCCTGAACGATGGAGCAAGCCTTTCATATTTAGAAGAGTAGGATGATATCAAGAAGTAAGATGGAGAACAGCATTCAAAGAACAATGGGGAAAACCAGCCTTGCAAGTAAGTGAAGACCCTGCACAGTGTTGGAAGAAAGTGGAAACTGAACTTGTGCCTGTGAAGAGTGTGTGTCACTGAGTTTGTGATAAATATCCTTGACTTAATTAGAAAGGGGAATATCTGGATAAAAACCAGAAACTCTGGGCAAACATATCTTAAAGATTTTCCATCTAATCAGTAGGAATTAAGGACTATGAATTTTTAGGAAAATGTTAAAAGACACAGTTGCCCATGTAGCTGCCTTTAGGCCTCTGAAACAATGTCTAACGCCTTTGTGAGAGAAACATTTCGTACGACTATACAGCATCAGAGCACTCTCACTCCTCCATGTCAGGAGAAGAGGCAAGTCTAGTACAATCCTAAAACCCAAGGACAAGATGCACTTTTGCCTCCAGAGGGCACTGCTGTTTCCACAAAAGGACACCTCCAGGGTCTGCTGCGGGCTGCTGGCCTTTCTTTGCTTTCGATGGTGTTGCACTTTTTTCCTCCACACCAGGAAAGGCCCTAGGGAGAAAGGCAATGAGGATGGCATTCATTGAACCCTAAAGAAATTAGAAACAAGGAATATATTGGCCACAACATCCAATCTCTTTCATTTTAAAAACAACAGTGACAAGAAAAGCCTCCCCAACTCTCCATCACTGTTTCCTACGGTTTCTTTCTCTTCTTGCACAGCATGAAGGAGCTGCCTCTTCTCTGCCCACCTGCCCATTCAGCACACTGTAGGCTGGCTCTCCACCTTACCCAGCGCTCCTCCATGTGGCTAATCCCTAGGACCTATCTTCTGTCCTAATCGCTATTTGACCACTCTCTCTACAGTATTTCATCCTTAGATTCCTGAAACCCTACTGTCTTGGCCTCTCCTATGTCATCTTCCCTTAGTTCTTTTGTTACCTATCACTCTGCCTTTATAGACCTTTTCCCCAGATTCACTTCCACGGTCCACCCCTTAATCACTTGCCACAGGATTGTGTTTGAGAGGCACTGCTCAGCTCATGCTACCTACCCACCAAGGGTGAGTTCATCCACTTCCACGGCTCCAAATCACCAGGTACAAATATGGCTCCTATTCCTGTATCTCTAGGCTATGATTTTCCTGAGCCTCACTCTTCAACTCCATCTGTATCTCTCAAAGTCCCCTGAAACACAGCTTCTGCAAAACTGGACCCATAATCTCCTCATCCCCACTCCCTACCCCCTTACCCTCTCAACTCCCTCCAAAATCCATGTTTTATTTCCTGGATCCCATAGCTCAGTAAATGGTATGCCATTCACCCACTCACGTCTGAAATCTAGAATCTTCTCTTTTGCTCCATATCCAACCCCATCACTAAATGACTTTCAAATATGCCCCTATCCTCCTTGCCCACTGAGACCACCTCACTTCAGGGCCTCAACGCCTCTTGCCTGGGCTACGGCAATACATTCTTTTTAAAGATTTAAATGTATTTCATTTTATTTTATTGTTTTAATAGGTATTATATTTACTACTTCAAATTTAGAAAGTGTAAAAGTAGAAAGCTTTCTCCTACTCCCTCACTAAATTCCCTTTCCAGAGACAGTCAATGCTATGAGCTTCTCCTCTGTCCTTTCAGAGGCATTTTTACCCAAAATGTAACATCTTATACACACTCTTTTGCATCTTGCCTTTTTCATTTAATGTACCCTGGACATCTTTCCATATTAGCAGATAGAGAGCTTCTTCATTCTTTTGACTGCTCATTGTATTCCACTGTATAGATACACTATAAGGTACTTAACTGCTAGTCTCCCTATTCATTTGTGGACATTTAAGGAGTTCCCAATCTTTTGCTATTACAATGAAGGCTGTAAAGAACAACTTGGTACATAGGTCACTTCACACAGGCACTAATTGATCACAGGGACAAATTCCTAGAAGTGAAACTGCAGAATCACAAAGTATACGGAGTTGTAATTCTTAGAGTATTGCCAAATTGCTCTAAAAACGACTCATTTCCAGCCTTACCAACCATGTGCAAAATCCGTATCTCTGGCCTCTCTGCCTCCACTCATTCTTGCATGGAAATGTACCCTCCGTATCACCGTCAACATCATCTTTCCAGAATGCACATTTGACTCATCACTCCCTTGCTTTCCCTGCTTACAACCATTCCCTTTCTCCCCACTGATCAAGACCTTTCACCATCTAGCCCTGCTGGACCAATAGCCACACATAGCTCTTGAGCACCTGAAATGTGGCTAGTCCCAACTGAGATGTGGTTTAAGTGATGCAAACACTGTTTCAAAGACATTATGACAAAAAATAATATAAAATATCTCATTTATAATTTTTTTATATTGACTACCTGCTGAAATGATTAATTTAGGACATACTGAGTTAATCTATCATTAGAATTAATTTCACCTTTTTATACTTTTAAAACCATGGCTACTAAAATATTTTAAATTGCCTGTGTGGCTCCCATTTTATTTCTCTTGGACAGCACTAATCTGGCCCCTTCCTTGCCATCTCCCTCACCCATCCCAGCTCCTGCAAGACCTCAGTGCTTCCTCTGTGCCTCAAAAGCTTGCCCCACTTTTCCTCTTCTTTCCCCCTTATTCAGATTCTGCTTCAAACTTCCTCTTGGAAGCCTTCAAGAGATTTTGCTTTATTTACAGGTCCACCTCCCTTCACCAGCCCGTGAGCTCACAGCCTCCGCTCTCATCCTTACTTTCCAAACCACAGGGCAGCATGCCGTTCAGGACTGTTGTCCAAATCAAGCACTGAGGGCAGGAAAGCCCAAAGAGGGAGTGGAAAGTTTAGAGTGGGAGGGAGGTAACTGGCGATATGTCATCATATGGGTGAACAAATTCAAATTTTTAAAAGTTTAGTTAAGTCTCACCTGAATTCAGAATGCGAATTACATTTTCGCTGCAAATAACAGTAACGACAACAGTAAGAGTCCGAAGGAATGACAAACACTTGACTTAAACCGCTGACCAGTCTCCACCCTCACCGGGGGGCGCCAGGCCCGGGGGGGGCGGGGGGGGCCGCTGCTGGCCTGTCCCGTCCGCCGGCAGGACCGGAGAGGGGAGTCCGGGGACGGGGGGACTGAGACGCGACCTACTCACCGGACGGCGGCCGGCAGCTCGGCCAGGACGGGGGTGCGGCTCAGCCAGGAACAAGGAGGGGTTTCCGGGAAAGCGAAACCGAAACGCGGCGGCCCGATGTGGCGGGGCGGGACGTACGAACGCCACCGTCCCGGCCCGGCTGCGTCGGGCGCCGCCGCGCCAGCCCTACGCCGTGAGCCATGGCGTCCGAAGGAGACCCGCCGTCCCCGCTGCTCGTGCGCGTGTGCGAGTCCGTCCCGCGGTTAAAGTGGAAGCTGGAGAAGTACTTCCAGAGCCGAAAGGCGGACGGCGGGGAGTGCACCGTTAGGAGCAGCGGCGACGGCGCCCAGGGCCCCTTCGAGGTGCAATTCAGGGAAAGGGCAGGTGAGCTGCAGCCCAGAGGGCGCCCCGACCCGGTCCAGGCTGACCTGGGAGAGGGGGCGGCACACAGTATGGCCCCGTCGGGTGGGGGACAGGAGCCGGGCTCCTGCTGCCCAGAGACGCAGCCCGACAGCGGAGGACAGAGTCCGGAAGTGCCCGGTTCTGGATCCGCCCTGACCGCGGTGAGAGTTGACGATTGCCAGTATCCTCGCCTGACTCGTATTTCTTAGCTCTTAGAACACCCTTCTCTCCCCCTGAGCCTCGCAGGTATCTCGTCTTTTAGGTATTCCACTTTTATGTTTTAAATAATTATTCCATTGATTTACTTTTGAGAATGACGAGACAAAAGAATAAAGTCACCTGGAGATAAAGAAGGTGAACATTTTGGCTTATTTCCTTGCAGCCTTTCCTATGAATATCAGTCAACATAATATTTACAAAGTTCTGAGTCTGCATTTTTGATACCTGCTTTTTCCATTTAACTTTATATATGCTATTATTACATATCATTGCAATAGGAAACTGGACAGTTTCAGAGACAGGGCTTTTAGTGAGTGGATGACATTCCATTATCCTTGAGCTTTCATTTCTACAGTAACACTTCAGCTGCCCACTGTAGAGTTTGAATAGGTCTCTGACATCCCCTATCACCAACCCACCATTCCAGGATGTGGGGAGCAGGGTACGGATGCATGTAAAAGGATTATTTGGAATCTCTCCATTCCTATGTGTATGCATGTGTTTACTGTCTCCACTGAAGCTAAGGAGAGAGTGTTGAAAAAAGGAACTCACCAAATGGAGGTTGATAACAAACCTGTGACTATTGTCCTGGAATCCGTTGAAAATGCAATAGAGAATACAAGACCCAGAATGTCTTCGTTGGCCCAGCCAAGAGAAGGGGCAAACTCTGACAAGAAGCATCCAAACGAAAAACATATTCCTGCTACAGAGGAGTGCTGTGTCCAAAAGGTGAGTATTGACAGAAGCGGCTGGTATGTTCCGGCAACTTTCTCTCCAGTCACCGTACCTTTCATTATTGGTCCAATGACCATTTGCCAAGAAGAGGCTAGATTCAGGAACTATTTTGAAGGAAGATCTAGATGTTACATGCAGGGGAAATAGCAGTGCAGACCTTGAGAGGGAGCACAGCTTTAGAAATCTCTCCTCTATTACATTCAGTTTACTTCTGTCCTTGTTAGCCTAATCTGGGGCCATTGTCTTATATTTGAGCTTCTGAAGGACAGGGTTTAGAGGGCCCAGCAACATTGCATGCAGTTGGTTGTTTAAAAAAAAAAAGGAGGGGGGCTAAAGAAAAGAAAAAACAGTAATAAGAAAAAAAATCCTCCCCAGATTTATGGCTCCCTTGCAGGCTCTCCAACTTTTGTGAGAACCCTAGCAACTCGCCCAGAAAGAAATGCCTTCCCTCCACCTCATTTCCCAAGGTCAAGCAGAGAGCCACAGCTCTAGAATCCGGACTTCTTGTGGGAGTCCATTGAGTTTTTTAAAAATGCTCATGCCCAGGCTCTACATTTACAACAGAATCTCTGAAGCCTAGGCTTTAAAAAAAAAAAACTCCCCAGGGGAGTCTACTGTGAGATGAGACTGTAGCATGCTGCCACCACTGCAAAAAGGGTTTGAAAGAAATTGTCTTCTGCTGAGGGAAGACACAGCAGTCACTTCTTTAGTCTCTAGACATGCTCCTGAGAAGAGACCATAAGCTGGATGTCTGAGAGATTTTATTTATTCCTTTTAAAATTTCAGATCTTTCTTGGTGTCACAGCTGACCTGAACTGTAACCTGTTCTCTAAAGAGCAGAGGGAACACATAACCTCTCTCTGCCCCAATATCAAAAAAATGGAGGGCAGTGATGGAATTGAGAAGGTGTATGGTGACTTCAGAGATATTGAAAAAATACATCACTTCTTGAATGCACAACTCCTGAAGAGTAAACAGAAACATGACTCTTCGCCTGTGACAACAGAGAGGGAGCCCTTCCATCCGCAGGACAGGAACACTTATGTTTCTCCCTCTGAGCCAAAAATCACATCAGCAGAAAAAAGCAACCGTTATGAAGTTCCCTTGCCTTTACTTGAACATTTCAGGTATACTTATCCTGATAAAATAGACTCAATAGAGAAAAAATTTGGTATAAAAATAAAAATTCAGGAGAGTTCTCCAAATATGGTCTATGTAGACTTCACCTCAAGTCAAGCAGGTGACCTCAAAGCAGCTCGTGAGTCTTTTGCCAGTGAATTTCAGAAGAATGTAGGAATTCTGGAGCAAGCTTGTATCACTTTAGCAGATAGTCAACAGGCAGAGAAAGTCAAACAACAGTTGAATCACCAGTTTACAAAGCTCCTTATAAAGCAGAAAGGAGGAGAATTAACTCTCCTTGGGCCCCGAGATGACATCTCAGCTGCCAAACATTTTTTTGCCTCCAAAATCACTGAAAGTCATGTCAAGGTACCTATGAAAATACTGACCCCCAGGTACATGATGAATGGAATTGAGGTTGACACTGCTCGTTACAAGCTTTTAGAAGCTGAATTACTCCAGGAGATATCAGAGATTGAAAAGAAGTATAACACTCAAAGGAAGATTGTGGGAAGACCTCAGAAAACCTGCATTCTGTTCGAACCTAAGGACAAGGAGTTAGATCTGTCTGTACATGCTTATTCAGGTTTCATCGATGCCTATCAACAGGTCTCATGTCAGCTGGTGAAAGAAGTTTTTTCACTTTTGGGCAGGGAGACAAAGCACTTATCTGGGACCAAGTTCACTGATGAATTTAGAGAAAGGCATCCAAATATACACTTTGTGCTAACTCAAGAGTCAGTTGTTTTGACTGGGTTGCCAAATCACCTTGCAAAGGCAAAGCAGTATGTCTTAAAAAGAGGGGCAATGTCTCCGTCCGCTGGAGAGAAATGGAATGCAATGCCCATGGACATTGATAGTAGTGATTCAAAAACAGCTTCCCCAACATTCCAGCACTCTGCTAGTTCTGGGGTATCAGGAGTAGATAAGGAAGAGGACAAATGTGTCATCTGTATGGACATCATGAGAAACAAACGAGTGCTACCAAAGTGCAAGCATGAATTCTGCACCCCTTGTATCGACAAAGCCCTGTCCTATAAGCCGACCTGTCCTGTGTGCCAGACTTCCTATGGTATCCAGAAAGGGAATCAGCCAGAAGGAACAATGAATGTCACTGTCACAAAACAGTCACTTCCAGGTTATGAATCCTGTGGCTCCATTATTATCCGTTATAGTATGAAAGGAGGCATACAAACAGTAAGTGTCCCTGAGGTTTGTGGGTTTCTTTCCAGTATGGTAGGATTACCAGAGCCAAAGAGGTTGTTGTATCGCCAATTAGTGGATTTCCCAGGGGATTATTTCCATGGTCACATGCAAGTGCACTAAATTGTGCTAAAGGTAGCAATGTTTGCTTATAACTTAGGGACCTTTTGTGTTTATTAAAGGACAGAGAGGGTGGGTGGTGATTATGTGTTAGACTGGAGGAAATCAGGAAGATGGATAGTGTTCCCAGCCTGAATTTAGGGAAAGAAGAGAAATATGACTTAATTGGGAATATGAGCAAACCTTCAATACTTTTTTTGCTTTAGATTTGCTCTATATGCAAATGAACATCTCTGTTCATACAGTCGTATCTAAACCCAGGAGCATTTTCATGTGACATTTTCTTGTCTTCATACAGGAAGAGCACCCAAACCCAGGAAAGAGCTATCCTGGAATACAGCGAACTGCATACTTGCCTGATAATGAAGAAGGAAAGGAGGTTTTGAGATTGCTTCATAGGGCCTTTGAGCAAAAGCTTATCTTCACAGTGGGGGACTCTCGAGTATTGGGACTCTCAGATGTAATTACCTGGAATGATATCCACCATAAAACGAGCCGTCAAGGGGGACCAGAAATGTGAGAGCCTTTTGAAACATAATGGTTGCTAAACAGAATTTAGAGCTTGTAAAATTTGGCAGTTTGAGGATGTGACTATAAGGAGAGTATTTACAGCAGTGGAATTGGCGAAGCTAAAGTATTTTGAGAGAGGCTTATCTGGAGGATAATTTCAAAGGCAGAAAGATTGTTTCCTATCAGCTTCTATCCTCCTAATCACAAACTGTCATATGGTCACATGATTTTGCATCCAAGGACAAGGGACTTCAGAATCTGAGATGAATGGTACCTAAGGTGGTTTGATTTGGAGTCGTGAGAATGTAAGGCTTTGTGAGAGTCACTCCTTATCAAGAGCTGAAAATAAAAAGTCTTGTTGGAAGGTAGATCCTGGGCAGATAGCTAGGCTCACTTACTAGTTGAATAACTCACATCTCCACAGTTACAAGTGATTATAAGTCATTTGCCTTCTGGATTGCTTATGAATGTTTGCAACACTGATTATTAATGCCAGGGATTCCTGTAGAGACTCCTTAAAACCATTTGTGATGAAGCTGAGGGGTTTTTTCCTTCTGCAGGTATGGCTACCCCGATCCTAATTATCTGAAACGTGTCAAACAGGAGCTGAAAAATAAAGGAATTGAGTAAGAAGACTACTGGAAGATGTCTTGAGCCAAGCTTAAGATGTCTTGAACCAAGCTTCCAAAAGATAGCAGTTGAAGAAGCAGAGTAAATGCCAATCTGAATCCTTATGTAGAAACACCTTGATAAGTTTTCATCTAAGAAATGGTTTGTATAAGAGTAAGAATCTTCAGTTGAAATACTAGTTGCCAATTGATCCTCTTTTTATTGCTATCTCTGGGGTGATCCTTTAGTTTTTTGTTTGTTTGCCCATTAAGTATCCTAAAAGCAAAACCCTAGTGTGAATGGGGGAGAAAAGGGCTATGGTTATGGTTCCCCTCCATCCTTCATGTCCAGAAAAGTGACCTGGAGCAGAGATTGAACAACCTTTGGAAATAAAAAGGCTGTTATTTTTCACAGCACAGAACCTGGTATACAGTTGGTACTTCATAAATTTTTGTCACCTGACTCAGGTTGCTAGTAACCCGGAAGAGGGATATATGCTCCCTGAGTCATTTGGCAGAGGTAGGATAAGGGAGCCATTTCTGGAGTCCTTACCACTGATTTGCAAACCTGAGCTTCTTACTCTAAAACACTTGGCCTCTGAACTCTGAGGAGGCCTCCAACTTGGTCCTTGCTTCCCCCTGACCCTTGTAATCTGCCATATGGAGTGTATTTGCCCTGCTAGTAATGCCACACATCTCTGAACATTTTCACTCTGGATACCACTGTATTTTTGATACCCTGCTTCTGATTTTAACAGATAAACAACCTTACATTAGTTTCCATCAACTCTCATTTTCTCAGAAACCACGGCCCCCACAGTAGTATTTTTTCCATCCTTTTACGAAGTCTCACCAAGTCATGTTTTCTCCCTTAAAATCTTTCTCCCTGATACTCTTCTTTGGGAAGAGAAAAGGCAAATTGGGCCTACTGTAAGAAATATATGACATGTGAAAATGTACTTTTAAATGGTTTTCCAAGTGAGAAGAATGTCATAACAGCAAATTATCTGGTCATCCATGTCCGACCTCTCTCCAAAATGACGAACAAGATTCTGTTCCCAAAGACACACATACACACACATACGATTTGTTTTGTGAGATAGCAGTAACTAATATTTATTGTGGACTTATTTTGTCCCCTTCATAAGAGCTTTATATCTATGTGATTGATGCTATTAGTATCCCCATTTTATAACTGAGAAAAATGATGCACAGAGAAGATAAGTACCTTGGCAAAGGTCACATCAGTAATAACTAGAAGGTGATAGTCTAGCCCCAAGGCTTCTGCGCCCCAGAGCTGTACTGCCTCCTATAATGGGACCTCTCCATGGAGCAGGCTGAGCACTTCCCATTATCCTGGGTTTCTTTCAGAAATGGATTCCTGCACATTGCTCAAAGCATATTTCCTCTGAGGAAGTCCTGTTTGGAATCTTTTCTTTTGTCTAGCAAGTTGAGCAAGCTTAAGCTAAATGATGTCTTTTTTTAATCAGATCATGCATCTAGTTTTTGGTTATTCATTAGTGTTTACCGTTATGATTGTTTTGTATCTACTGATCTTTTAGCTAAGCGTGCCTCAAAAAAGCAAAAGTTTGATTCCTGCTAAATTCTGGATCCTTGATTGCAACGTGTGTGTGGAGGCAAGTTTCACAGTGTGAGTGGTCAGTGAGCGTTTGAGTTACTGCTTGTGCTCTCTGGAAGGTACTATCATTGTGTCTGCTTTAAATAAAGTTGTAGCTGTATTAGGAACAGATTGTCTGAGTTCTTTTCCCACCCCTTTTTTCTTTTTCCTTAGGTTGAGATTCTGGGTGTTTCCTACAGCATGTACAGTGAACAACAATATACCATGTGCATGGATAGCCATAAAGAAAATGGAAATTTCTGACCAGGATTATTCCTGCCTGGCCTTAATAGTGTCCATTGTGTGTGTGTGTGTGTGTGTATATGTATATATATGTATATTTATATATTCATCACATACGCGTGATTGAATAAATCAATTTATATATATATGTGTATATTTATATATTCATCACATACACGTGATTGAATAAATCAATGTATATATATATAGGAGCCTGCTTTGCATACTTAGGAGAAAGGCAGGATGTTTACTGGGGACAGCAGCTGCTCAGCCACAGCAGTACTGGCACAGGGGAGGGCTGGAGAGGAAACACCCATTCTCTCTCTCTCCTCAGTTTCTGGTACATAATTGGCCAGGTATTGCCAGTCTCCACAGAGATCTGACCACAGAGTCCAACCCAGTGCTTAGAGGACGGGAAGTAGAGGGCCGGGAGAGCGGGGCGAAAGGTGGGAGTGTGGGAGCATTGAGCTTGGAGAACAGAGAAGGGAAGCCTAGAGTAAGAACTAGGAGAGAAAGGCAACTGGCAGAGGGAAGCTGTGGAGCCCCAGAGCTAGGAGAGGATTAAGCCCATGCTGGGGAGCGGGAGGGAGCAGCGCCAGAGCCAGGAAAGACTGAGACGTGCCGCTGTGAGAATAAAGGTGGCATGAACCCCTTCTAAAACCCCCAGCTTCTTGCCCTTGTCTTTTTTTGGTCTTATCGAATTCATAGAGAACTTGGCCCAGGTGGGGAATCTCCTCCTTCCTGAGCAACAACAGCTTTGGTTGATTTTGTGTGTAGCTGTTTGCTAAGTATCAGAGTAAAACTTAACTGTTATAGACTCTACTGCTACTACTTTCAGCTATGTAAGTCACATTTCTTATTACTTCTCTTCTTTAACACGTAGGTTATTTTTTTTTAAGTTTATTTTGGTATCATTAATCTACAATTACATGTGCAATATTATGGTGATTAAACTACCCCCTTCATCAGGTCCCCCCACCAACCCCATTACAGTCACTGTCCATCAGCAGTAGTGAGATGCTATAGAGTCACTACTTGTCTTCTCTGAGTTGTACAGCCCTCCCCGTGCCCCCCTAACATTACATCTGCTAATCGTAATGCTCCTTTTCCCCCCTTGTCCCTCCCTTCCCTACCCATCCTCCCCAGTCCCTTTCCCTTTGGTAACCATTAGTCCATTCTTGGGTTCTGTGAGTCTGCTGCTGTTTTGTTCCTTCAGTTTTTTTTCTTAGTTCTTATACTCCACATATGAGTGAAATCGTTTGGTTAACACGTAGGTTATTACAAAGATAAAAGTAGGTTGCAGGTTTCATCTCTTCTCTCCTAGAGAAAGCATATACAGTACCTTGTATATCATCTCCTTGCTTCTAGGGTTTCTGTTTCACCTTTCCGGTGTCAATGCTGGATTACCCAGATGGCTCACTGGACATGAGCATATCAGGGCACCCTTCTCTCCAAAGAAGAAAAGATAATTGAAATAGAGATATTTCATGTTTTCCTAAAGAGTAAATTTCTACACCCAACTCCAATGTGTTAGTTTTTTCCCCACACATCCCAGCAATTCTCAGACACCAGCGGAATGTCCTACAATGTACCTCACTTCCAACACTAGCCGGAGATGTCATTAGATCTCACAGTTCAAGGACTGTGAGACTGCCCTCTATCTACTCCAGAAGCCACTGGCAAGCCCAGGCTTTTACCTGTGCTTCTCACTGAATGCCTATAAATCTGATGTTCCCATTGCCTCCTCCTTGGGTTCAATTAATTTGCTAGAGCAGCTCACAGAACTATGACAACTAGTTTACTCACTAGATTACCAGTTTATCATAAAAGGATATAACTCAGGAACTGCCAGATGGAAGAGATGCATAGGGTAGGGTATGGAGGGCACGGGACAGAGCCTCCATGCCCTCCAAGTGCACAGTATTCCCCATATCTCCACATGTTTACTAACTTGGTAGCTCTCCGAACCCCATCCTACTTTTGGGGGTTGGGTTATGGAGGCTTCATCACATAGGCATGATTGAATAAATCATTGGACTTTGACAACTGAACTCTATCTCCACCCTCCTTCCCCTCCCCAGAGGCAGGGGTTGGGACTGAAAGTTCCAACGCTCTGATCACTGGTTGGTTCCTCTGGCAACCAGCCCGCATCCTTAGGTGCTTTCAAAAGCCACCTCGTTAACATAACGAAAGACATCTTTATAGCTCTCAGCATCTAGGACCTTCCCAGGGTTTTAGGAGCTCTGTGCCAGAAACAGAAGACAGAAAACATTTTTCTTATTATATATCATAACATCACAGAACATCAAAGTAGTCATTAGAAAAATCAGACCTTTGTTGGGCTTCCTTACACTTATGGTTCAGAACTGCTTGGCTTTGCTTTCCACCTGGGAGCTGGGAGACAAAATGCAGTTCCCTTTTCTATTGATTGGGTTCTGAATCCTCTAAAATGTAGAGCTGTAGGCAAAGATCAAGATGTTAAGTTTGTTTGGGAGGTGCCAGCCCAGGTCAGTGAAGGTAAGGACAAACAAAAAGGCAAGCAAGACAAACTCAGTTGGGATGCAATCAATGCCATGGTGTAAGTCTAGGCAGAGGAAATCCCAGGGTAAAATACCTCTAAAAACTGAAATCAGTCTAAGGGAGAAATAAAGTTTAAAATCCATTTATTGCTTACAAACTGCAGTCCAGGACTTTCTATCTTTCCTGCTCCAGCAGAAGCAAAACCGGTCCTCCCCCTCACCTCTCAGGTACAGATAAGCCCTCTGTTGCCCAGGTAACTACCCATTGATATTGAGATGAACTTCTCTCCACCCCTGAGGAATGATGCAAATGCACTAAAGCCAAAGTTCTTTCCACCTCTGAACTTCTATTGATATGCAGATATACTAAAGCCAGGCGAGATATTCTGGAAATGTTACAATTTTACCCACACATGGGTTACCACCCTGGCCACCTCCTCACAGACAGCTTTAAAAAGACAAAGCTGGTCACTCAGCAGCTTTATTTGCTTGGCATATGAGTTGAAAAAGACAGCAGAAATCATCTTGTTGAAGTGTCTTTTTTTATACAGGAGGAAAATCAGTCTCTTTTTCCTGGGAAAACAACAGGCTATGTAAAACATATCACATTTATAGCACATTAAAATGTAGCCTTGTGGCACCTTTGACTTCTGCCTCTTCCGCACCCTGCATATCCATTGTCACAGCCCTGCCTCAGTTTCTTCACTTCAAATCTTACTGCTCATTTGGCCTCTTCATAGTTCTCTCACCAGAATGAATAAAAATAAATATCCCTGAAGACTCTCTCTGTCCCCATCCCTGCTCTTCTTCCTGCCTCAAACTACCTTTTGAAAAAGCAGCTCTGATCTCTTCACTCCTCTGATAATTAATATACCTTCAGTGACTCCCTGGCATCTAGAATGGTGCTTCTCAAACTTGATCTTGTGTTAGAATTACTAGAGGGCTCCATGAAATCGGCAGAAATTTAGCAGATTGCTAAGATCCACCCCCAGAATTTCTGACCTAGTAGGTGTGAGATTGGGCCCAAGAATCTGCATTTCTAATAAGTTCCCAGGTGACACTGATGCTGCTGGTCTGGGGACCACATTTTGAGGACCACTGGCCTAGAAAATAAAGGCCAAACACTATAGCATGGCCATCATGGATTTCTACTTCTACTTTGCTTACCTGTGTCCCTTCTTTGCTACCAAGCCCAGTGTGGTGCAGTCATACCAGACTCACAGCTTCTCCAAACCACAGCCTATACCTTCATTCATCTGGCCTTTACCCTACATGTTTTCTCTCTCTGGAATGCCCTGCCACCCCATTCTCCTCTTAGATATCTCCCACTCATCATTCAGGGTCTCACTCAAATGCTACTGCTACAGGAACTTTCCTTCAATATGTTGGGAAGAATTTGGTTCAGAGACACAGGGAAGTCAGAGTACAAGGTGAGGAAGGAATTCATTAAGGTGAAAATAGCTGGGAATAGTAGCTGCCTTCCAGGCAGCAGAGAGCAAGGAAGAACAGAAGGAGAAAAGGGAAGCTTATTGAACTCCTGCTCAGCATTGGGTAAATCCCTTGCCAACTCCTAAAGCCAGGGTCACCCGGCATCCGGTGTCTGCTTGAATCTGTGTGGCATGGGAACTAAGCCCCTATAACCCCAGGATTTGGGGGAGTTGCAGAGCACTGGATGGAGTGAGATTATGTTCTGAGAACTTCCCAAAGTAAAGAAAGGAGATTTTTAGGCAGGCTACTAAATGATTGTACAGCTGCAGTCCCGTCTGGGTCACCCAGGTGACAGGAACTTGCAAGCCCAAATCAGAGCTCTCAGTACTTATCTGTCCTACCTACTTATCTGAGGTAGGACAGAAACAGAGTGAAGATTTGTGCTTAAGTCCGGAAAATAGAATAAAATAGCAAAGTAACAAAGACACTTACCACTGGAAGAGCGCAGAGACAAAATGCGATAAGCTGAGCAGTGAGAAGTCTTGATTTAAGGGAAAAAGGTTTGCACTTTAAGAAAGGGGAGCATGGGCAATCTCAGAGAGGAGGCACCCTAAAAGTTTAGGGTTTGGGGTTTTATAGGGCTTTTTGGGTAGGAGTCAGCATAAGGCATGATGTATACAGGTGATTTATAGTTCCTTTGAAGTTTTGTCTTAAGAATAGGGCTATTTAGATGACTGCGTTTGTTCAGATCTCAGCATTCTTTATCCACATAGGTTTATTTACACTTTGGAGGTCTATCTCATGCCCTGGTTACAAATTTAGGTGATTATGGGACTGGAAGAAGAGGAAAAATAGCATATAGATAAGTTAAAGGATAAGCTGGGCCTTTTTTGTAGGCCATGTATATTTTACAATGGCATGATCTAATCAGTACAATGAATATATGGCCTGAGTTCTGATACATTTTTTGCCTGGGGAATATCTGGACATTCCGAGTTGCTCCTGGTCTTTGAAACTTCAGCTAATTAACTAATTAACTCTATGAGTTCTTTCTGGCTCTCTGGTTTAATCTGGTTAACTCTTTGAGTCCCGTGTAATGGGCTCCACTAGCCTTATTCTCCATCCATATGCTCTTATCCTGTCTTTCTGCCTAAAAAATCTGGTGTCCAAACTATGAATCAGTTATTTCCCTGTGTTCCTAATACTTTATATGTATCTCTATTAGAGTAGATGTGATATCAAAATACACTTACCCTGCTTTCTGTCTTAGCCTTAGCGTGGTGCTGAGTATCACCTCTAAGCATCAACTCCATTTTTATGCCTTCTGATTGCCCACTGGGTTCAGCAATGGGATGTACCAGCAAGAGACTGGAGGGAAGGGGAGAGAGTGGGTGGGCTACTTATTCCACTTGCTGTCTCCCCAAAGCAGCCACAGGTCGCATTAAGAGCCTCCTCCTACAGGCATGGCTTCCCCTCCCTTGCCACTTCAGACTAGATGCTAATAGGAAGATAGGGCTGCTTCACCGTTTCTCAATAGCTCCCTTAACCCTCTGCCTACATCTATCTAAGCAATTCGTTTATTAAACTCTCTTCAGTTACCTACTTTTGAGTATACAGGTATCTCCCACTTTTAAAAAGTTCAAGTTAACACCACTTTGCTTTCACAAAAGACCTACATTAGTACTTGTTTTTCCTCATAGAAAGAAATCCAAAGAGGATTTTCACTTTTACGAAGAAAAAGCAAAAATAGCATTCAGCTCTGGTTGTTTTGCAGCAAGCCCTTCTGGAGGCAGCACACACCCAGAGCAGCCAGAGGGGCACCGCCAAGCTCCTTCCCTGGGAACCACACTTCATATCTCTGAATCAAGCCGCCAGGGCTTTCAACTCTGTCTGGGAGCATCTGTGATTAATCACGATTTATTTTGTGCGTCTGTTAGCAAGGTGTGCCCTAAGGTATCAGAAACCTAAGAGAGGTTGTTTTTGGGTCTGGGAACGCTCAAAAAAATTTTTTAATATAAATTCATGGTGATTGCTTCTTCCCTTTGCTATTTTGGCTTACAGAAGGTTTCAGTGGAACAGTCTACTTTCGGATGGGAGAGGAGGGGAGTCCTGTGTTCCATACCCGGCCAGGACCTTTCATATTGCAGCTGTAAATGGGCAGTGGTCTGTTTGTGCTTCTCCTCTCCCTTACTTCCAACCCTCACCCCTGAGGGAAGGGATCTGTTTATCTTCATACTTTTAACACAGTGCCAGGTGTATCAAGAGCCTTCAATACATATTAACTGGATTTAATCATGTCTTGGCAGTTTAGAGGACACCTGATTCGAGCCCTGTCTTAGGGAGCTCAAAAAGGACGCTGTGAATTTTTCTGAAGATGGGTGTGTAGGGAAAGTGGGGCGGGGCGGGAATGGGATGCCTAGCAGAAAGGGGAACTAACATTGATTTTTTTTTTAATGCCAGGCACCCTTCAGGCATTATCTCTAATCCTTTAATCCTACGGTGGTATCATGGAGTAGTTATGGCTGTCCCTTGTAGAGATACAGCCGCTGAGGTTATATAACGGATGAATTGCAGAGCGCAGGATTTGGACCCAGAATTTGTCTGACAGCAACGGCTGTTGCCAAAGGGTGGCAAAACTCCGAGGCAGTTGCTTGCTACCTCAAGACCACAACCTTTGGCAGAAGCAGTTTTCAGAGAAACGAAAGGGAAAGATGATGGCATACACCCGTTGGGTAGGGTGGCCGGAGTCCGGGCAGACGAGCAGAGCCGAGGATGGCTGCGCCCGGGCCCTGCGCTGCTGCTCTGACAGTCCTGGGGCTTGCACATCGAGTGCAGGCGTACTTCCAAAGCCCGAAGAGGTCGGGAGACCGGAGCGCAAGGTCCGCCCGGCTTGCCGGCGCTCTCGCTCCGCCAGTTTGGTGAGGAGCTCGGGGGCGGGGGTGGGGAGGGGCGACAGGCGCCCTGCAGTCCCGGGACCCTGCAGCACAGGGCTGCGCAGAGATCCCCAAGCACGTCAGGACCCTCTCTTCCGGCGCGGCGCTTACCACCCTAGCTTGTCCTGAAGAGAACAGAGAGCAGACAGAGTGCGGGACTTCCCGTAGCATTTTTTTTTAATCGCCTTCCCGCCAAATTGTAAAAGTTCTTTATAAATTAGGAATATTAGTCCTTTGTGATGTACGTTATTAATATTTCATTTCACTTTGTCATTTGTCCTTTGAGTTTGCTATGGTGGCTTTTTCTTCTATGCAAAACGTTTTTATTTCTATGTAGTAAAATTTACTAATTTTTTATTTTATTGGATCTGGACTTTTAGTCGTAATTCAAAAGCTTTCCTCTACACCCAGGTCATAGTCATCCAGGCTTTATTCCAACTGTAATGCTTTAGTTTTCACATTTAGATCTCTGATACATTTAGAGTTTATTCTTGGGTAGGATTTAGGGAATGGACCAAATTTTATCTTTTTTCCAAATGGGCATCTAGTTGTCCCAACATCATTTATTAAAAAGATTATCATTGCCTCAGTAACTTGAGATACCACCTTCATCATACACTAGACTTTTATATGAGTTTGATTATTTCTGGAGCTTCTGTTCTAGTCCATTAACAAGTCTATTCAACCATTGTAGAGAGGGTTTGTCATATATTTTCATGACGGGGCTAGTCCTAGTCCCCTTACAGAGTTCTTCCTTCTCTGTACTTTCCTAGCTACTCTTGTGTGCTCGTTTGTTCTTACGAACGTTAGGATTGACTTCTGATTTTTGATCAGCATCAAGAAAATCTCACTGGGATTTTTGTTGGGATTGCATTATATTTACAAATTGAATTACAGAGAACTGACATCTTGAGCTGGTATTGAGATAGTCTAAGAAGGAAGGATGCCATTTCATTTCTGTCTTTAAAGAGGGTTCATCATTTTCTTACACAGAACATTTCTTCTTACGTTTGTTTCTAAAGACTGTACCTTTTTCTTGCTATTGTGAGGTTTTCTCATTCACTGTATCTTCTAAAGAACTATTTGTGTATATGAATGCTATTGACTTTTCCTTTCATTTAAAAAATTAAGGTATGATTTACACAAATCAAATCCATACTTTTTAATATGCGGTTCTGCGAATTTTGCCAAATGTATACAATAGGGTAATAACCATATGATATAAAAGATACAGCAAGAGTGAAGAGTTTCATAACCCTCCAAAATTCACACCAGCTCTTTATAATCAACTTCTTTACTCATGTCATCTGCAAAGAGGGACAGTTTAACTTCTTCCTTGCCAATCTGGATGCCTTTTATTTCTTTGTGTTCTCTGATTGCCGTGGCTAGGACCTCCAAGTACTATGTTGAATAGAAGTGGGGAGAGTGGGCATCCTTGTCTTGTTCCCGATCTTAAAGGAAAAGCTTTCAGCTTCTCACTGTTAAGTATAATGTTGGCTGTGGGTTTGTCATATATGGCCTTTATTATGTTGAGGTACTTGCCCTCTATATCCATTTTGTTGAGAGTTTTTATCATCAGTGCATGTTGAATTTTGTCAAATGCTTTTTCAGCATCTATAGAGATGATCATGTGGTTTTGTCCTTCTTTTTGTTGATGTGGTGGATGATGTTGATGGATTTTCGAATGTTGTACCATCCTTGCATCCCTGGAAGAAATCCTACTTGATCATGATGGATGATCTTTTTGATGTATTTTTGAATTCGGTTTGCTGACATTTTGTTGAGTATTTTTGCATCTATGTTCATCAGGGATATCGGTCTGTAATTTTCTTTTTTGTGGTGTCTTTGCCTAGTTTTGGTATTAGAGTGATGCTGGCCTCACAGGATGAGTTAGGAAGTATTCTCTCTTCTTCTACTCTTTGGAAAACTTTAATGAGGAGGGGTATTAGGTCTTCACTAAATGTTTGATAAAATTCAGTGGTGAAAGCCATCTGGTCCAGGTATTTTGTTCTTAGGTAGATTTTTGATTACCAGTTCAATTTCGTTGCTGTTAATTGGTTTGTTCAGATTTTTTGTTTCTTTCTGGGTCAGCCTTGGAAGGTTGTATTTTTCTAGAAAGTTGTCCATTTCCTCTAGGTTATCCAGCTTGTTAGCATATAATTTTTCATAGTATTCTCTAATAATTCTTTGTATTTCTGTGATGTCCATAGTGATTTTTCCTTTCTCATTTCTGATTCTGCTTATGTGTGTAGATTCTCTTTTTCTCTTAATGAGTCTGGCTAGGGGTTTATATATTTTGTTTATTTTCTCAAAGAACCAGCTCTTGCTTTCGTTGATTCTTTCTATTGTTTTATTCTTCTCGATTTTATTTATTTCTGCTCTAATCTTTATTATGTCCCTCCTTCTACTGACTTTGGGTCTCACTTGTTCTTCTTTTTCTAGTTTTGTTAATTGTGAGTTTAGACTGTCATGTGGGATTGTTCTTCTTTCCTGAGGTAGGCCTGTATTGCAATATACTTTCCTCTTAGTACAGCCTTTGCTGCGTCCCACAGATTTTGCAGTGTTGAAATATTGTTGTCATTTGTCTCCATATATTGCTTGATCTCTGTTTTTATTTGGTCATTGATCCATTGGTTATTTAGGAGCATGTTGTGATGCCTCCATGTGTTTGTGGGATTTTTAGTTTTCTTGGCATAATTTATTTCTAGTTTCATACCTTTATGGTCTGAGAAACTGGTTGGTACAATTTCAATCTTTTTGAATTTACAGAGGCTCTTTTTCTGAGCTAGTATATAATCTATTCTTGAAAATGTTCCATGTGCACTTAATAAGAATGTGTATTCTACTGCTTTTGAGGGTAGAGTTCTGTAGATGTCTTTTAGGGTCCTAACTTATTTTCTGACTGGTTGATCTGTCCTTCAGAGTGAGTGGAGTGTTGAAGTCTCCTAGAATGAGTGCATTGCATTCTATTTCTTCTTTTAATTCTGTTAGTATTTGTTTCACATATGTAGGTGCTCCTGTGTTGGGTGCATATATATTTATAATGGTTATATCCTCTTGTTGGACTGCCTCCTTTATTATTATGTAATGTCCTTCTTTATCTCTTGCTACTTTCTTTGTTTTGAAGTCTATTTTGTTGGATACAAGTACTGCAACACCTGCTTTTTTTTCCCTATTGTTTGCATGAAATGTCTTTTTCCATCCCTTCACTTTTAGTCTGTGTATATCTTTGGGTCTCTTGTAAGCAGCATATAGATGGGTCTTGCTTTTTTATCCATTCTATTACTCTGTGTCTTTTGATTGGTGCATTCAGTCCATTTGCATTTAGGGTAATTATCGATAGATATGTACTTATTGCCATTGCAGGCTTTGGATTCGTGGTTACCAAAGGTTCAAGGGTTGCTTCTTTACTATCTAACCATCTAACTTTAACTCACTTGTTATGCTATTATAAACACAGTCTGATGATTCTTTATTTCTCTCCCTTCTTTTTCCTCCTCCTCCACTCTTTATGTTAGGTGTTTTATTCTGTACTCTATTGTGTTTCCCTTGACTGCTTTTGTGGATAGCTCATTTCATTTTTTGCCTTTAGTTAGACTGGATGAAATGCAAAATACTTTAGTTACTATTTGGTTTGTCTGCTTTCTTTGCTGTAAATTTATTTTCTCTGGTGACATCTATTTAGCCTTAGGAGTGCGTCCATCTAGAGGAGTCTCTTTAAAATACCCTGGAAAGGTGATTTGTGGGAGGCAAATTCCCTCAACTTTTGCTTCTCTGGAAATTGTTAAATCCCTCCTTCAAATTTAAATGATAATCTTGCTGGATACAGTATTCTTGGTTCAAGGCCCTTCTGTTTCATTGCATTAAATATATCGTGCCATTCTCTTCTGGCCTGTAAGGTTTCTGTTGAGAAGTCTGATGATAGCCTGATGGGTTTTCCTTTGTTGGTGATCTCTTTTTTCTCTCTGGCTGCCTTTAATACCCTGTCCTTGTCTTTGATTTTTGTTATTTTAATTATTATATGTCTTGGTGTTGTCCTCCTTGCATCCCTTGTATTGGCAGATCTCTGGGCTTCCATGGTCTGAGAGACTATTTCCTTCCCCTGCTTGGGGAATTTTTCAGCAATTATTTCTTCAAAGACACTTTCTATCCCTTTTTCTCTCTTCTTCTTCTTCTGGCACTCCTATAATGCGAATATTGTTCCGTTTGGATTGGTCACACAGTTCTCTTAATATTCTGTCATTCCTAGAGATTCTTTTATATCTCTCTGCCTCAGTTTCTCTGTATTCTTGTTCTCTAATTTCTATTCCATTAACAGTCTCTTGCATTTCTTTCAATCTGCTCTTAAGTCCTTCTATTGATTGTTTCACTTCTATTATCTCCCTCTGGACTTCATGCCTCGGATCTTGCATATTTCTCTACAGGTCCATCAGCATGGTTATGACTTTTATTTTGAATTCTTTTTCAGGAAGATTGGTTGTATCTATCTCACCAGGCCCTCTCTCTGGGATTGTTTGAATGATTTTTGACTGGACCAGGGTCTTCTGCCTTTTCTTGGTGATAGAAGTGATCACCGGCAAGTGGCGCGCATGTGTCATCTGGGAGAACAAAGTCCCTTCCTGCTTTCTGGTCGCCTTGCCCTCCTTTGCTGCCTGTGCCAGTTACCCCAACACATGGAGCAGTTTCAAGTTAATTCCATGAGCTATCATGGGCGCGGTGACCCTCAGGATAGCCTAGGGCACTGGCAGGTGATGCAGAGGAGTGGTGTGTGTTCCCCTGTGAGAACGGCATCCATTCGTGCCTTCCAGTCCTTGCGCTGGCTTCCTCTGCCTGTGCTGAGCAGCTGCACATAGGCAGCAGCCTCTGGGTCTGCCCCGGTTATCTGTGCACTGCTAGAAGACTCTGTGTGGTTGCTGTGTGTGGGGCTGCTCCCCAGCTCATCCACAACAGTGCTGGGTCAGCTGGTTTGCTTCCGGTGCCAGCAGGGGGGAATGAACAGCAGGCAGCTAATTGCCGTGACAGGCTTCAGAGCTGTGTTGCCACCCAGGGGGTTAGGGTGCCTGAAGTTCCTTAAGATTCCAGCCTGCTAAGCTGAGTGTGCTGGGATGATTTTGTCCACCTGTTAAGCCCTTGTCTCTTTAAGACTTTTGAAGTACCCACTTTTCTTTTGTCCCAGGGGACTCGGCTGTGGGGACCCACTTGC
The DNA here is from genome assembly GCA_032199065.1 of Smutsia gigantea. Taxonomy (NCBI): domain Eukaryota; kingdom Metazoa; phylum Chordata; class Mammalia; order Pholidota; family Manidae; genus Smutsia; species Smutsia gigantea. Next base: position 105,767 of record JAVSCE010017510.1, read on the forward strand.
AGTCTCTGTCTCAGATTTTAATTTTCCATTCCTCTAATATCCAGTACGCCATGAAATGTGTGTCTGTGCTCCTAGTGCATTTTACTAGGGCTGGTTATTTAGCATTCCTGTGCTTCTCCTCCCTCCCCACTCTGATTCTTTTCCTCCCACCGGTGAGCTGGGGTCGGGGGAGTGCTCGGGTCCCACCGGGTCATGGCTTTGTATCTTACCCTTTTTGTGAGATGCTGAGTTCTCGTAGATGTAGATGTAGCCTGGCTGTTGTACTCTATCTTCTGGTCTCTCTTTTCAGAATAGTTGTATTGGGGTTTCCAGGAAGATGGCAGCATGAGCAGGGCAGCGGAAACCTCCTCCGAAAACCATATATATTTATGAAAATACAACAAATACAACTATTCCTAAAAGAGAGACCAGAAGACACAGGACAGCATCAAGTCTGCAGCTACACCTGAGAGGACTTGGCACCTAGCAAAGCTGGTAAGATACGGAAATGCGACCCAGCGGGACCCAAGCACTCCCCCAACCCAGCGCACCAGAGGGAGGAGAGGATTCAGAGCGGGGAGGGAGTGGAAGTACAGGCCCGCAAAATAACCAGCCCTGGTGATTGGTGCCAGGAACACTGACACACATTGCACGGTGCATTGGAGATCGGAGAGATAGAGGAACAGGATCTGAGCCAGGGAATGCATGCAGGTCCTATCAGCTGGCTCCCCAGGACAAAAGAAAAGCGTGTGCTATTTTAGTGGTCTTAAAGAGACAGGGGCCCAGTAGAGGAGCAGGATTGTCCCAGCACACTGAGCCCAGCAGGCTGGGATTCTTGGGGAATTTCTGACCCTTGGCTGGCAGCTGGGAAAAAGTAGCCACACTGAGACTTCCCACAGAGATCAGCAGCCTCCCATTCATTCCCGCCCTGGCCAGACCTATAAAGGACCCTGTGGAGTGGTGTGGCTGCGGAATTGTGGAGCAGCCACGCCACGTACAGCATCCTCACATAATCTACTCCTGGCGGGCGGTTTTTTCTCTCTTTTTCTCTTTCTTTTTCTCTTTCCTTTTTTTTCTTTCTTTTTTTTCCTTTTTAAAAGTCTTAAAGAGCCCAGCTGACATACTTGGCACCTACCAGCGACCACTTCTATAGCCATGAAAAGACAGAGGAATATGGTACTTCTCCAGACCCAGAAAACACCAGAGAGGGAGCCTGATGGGATGGAAATGCACAATCTTCCTGAAAAAGAATTCAGAATAAAAGTCATAACCATACTGATGGATCTACAGAGAAATATGCAAGAGTTAAGGGAGGAAGTGAGGGAAGTGAGGAAAGAAAATGCAGAAATGAGACAAGCGATCAACGGGCTTAACAGCAGACTGGACGAGATGCAAGAGCCTGTTAATGGAATAGAAATCAGAGAACAGGAATACAGAGAAACTGAGGCAGAGAGAGATAAAAGGATCTTTAGGAATGAAAGAATTTTAAGAGAACTGTGTGACCAATCCAAAAGGAACAATATTTGCATTATAAGAGTACGAGAGGAAGAAGAGAGAGAAAAAGGAATAGAAAGTGTCTTTGAAGAAATAATTGCTGAAAACTTCCCCATTCTGGGGAAGGAAATAGTCTCACAGTCCACAGAAGCCCACAGATCTCCCAACACAAGGGACCCAAGGAAGACAACACCAAGACACATAATAATTAAAATATCAAAGATCAAGGATAAGGACAGAGTAGTAAAGGCAGCTAGAGAGACAAAAAAGATTACCTACTAAGGAAAACCCATCAGACTATCATCAGATTTCTCAACAGAAACCTTACAGGCCAGAAGAGAATGTCATGATATATTTAACGTAATGAAACAGAAGGGCCTCGAACCAAGAATATTGTATCCAGCATGATTATCATTTAAATATGATGGAGAGATTAAACACTTTCCAGAAGAGCAAAACCTGAGAGAATTTGCCTCCCATAAACCACCTCTACAGGATATCTTAAAGGGATTGCTTGAGAAGGAAGCACTCCTAAGGCTAAATAGATGTCACCAGAGAAAATAAAATCATAGCAAAGAAAGCAGACCATCCAAATACTAACTAAAGGCAAAGAATAAAACACCCAGTATATAAAGAGTGGAGGACGAAGAATAAGAAGGGAGAGAAATAAAGAAACATCAGACTGTGTTTACAATAACTTAACAAAAAGGTTAAGTTAGATTGTTAGATAGTAAAGATGCAACCCTCGAACCTTTGGTAATGACAAATCTAAAGCCAGCAATGGCAATAAGCACATATCTATTGATACTCACCCTAAATGTAAATGGAGAAAAACTAAACAGACCAATCACCAGCAATGGAATTGAATCGGTAATCAAAAAATTACCCAAGAACAAAACCCCCGGGCCTGATGGATTCACCTCTGAATTCTACCAGACATATAGAGAAGAAATAACACCAATTCTCCTTAAAGTTTTCCAAAAAATAGAAGAGGAGGGAATACTTACAAACTCATTCTATGAACCCAGCATCACTCTAATACCAAAACCGGGCAAAGACCTCACCAAAAAAGAAAATTACAGACCAATATCCCTGATGAACGTAGATGCAAAAATACTCAACAAAATATTAGCAAACCGAATTCAAAAATACATCAAGAGGATCATACACCATGATCAAGTGGGATTCATCCCAGGGATGCAAGGATGGTACAACATTCGAAAATCCATCAACATCATCCACCACATCAACAAAAAGAAGGACAAAACCACATGATCGTCTCCATAGATGCTGAAAAAGCATTTGACAAAATTCAGCATCCATTCATGATTAAAACTCACAACAAAAGGGGTATAGACGGCAAGTACCTCAACATCATAAGCGCTATTTATGACAAACCCACAGCTAACATCATACTTAACGGCGAGACGCTGAAAGCTTTTCGTCTAAGATCGGGAACAAGACAGGGATGCCCACTCTCTCCACTGTTATTCAACATAGTACTGGAGGTCCTAGCCACAGCAATCAGACAAAACAAAGACATACAAGGCATCCAGATTGGTAAAGAAGAAGTCAAATTGTCACTATTTGCAGATGACATGATAATGTACATAAAAAACCCTAAAGACTCCATTCCAAAACTACTACAACTAATATCTGAATTCAGCAAAGATGCAGGATACAAAATTAACACACAGAAATCGGTTGCTTTCCTATACACTAATGATGAACTAACAGAAAGAGAAATCAGAAAAACAATTCCATTCACAATGGCATCAAAAAGAATAAAATACCTAGGAATGAACCTAACAAAGGAAGTGAAAGACCTGTCTTCTGAAAGCTACAAGACACTCCTAAGGGAAATTAAAGAGGACACTAACAAACGGAAATGCATCACATGCTCTTAGCTAGGAAGAATAAATATTGTCAAAATGGCTATACTACCTAAAGCAATCTACAGATTCAATGCAATCCCTATCAAAATACCAACAGCTTTCTTCAATGAACTGGAACAAATAATTCTAAAATTCATATGGAACCACAAAAGACCCCGAATAGCCAAATCAATCCTGAGAAGGAGGACTAAAACAGCGGGAATTACACTCCCTGACTTCAAGCTCTACTACAAAGCCACAGTAATCAAGACAATTTGGTATTGGCACAAAAACACACCCACAGACCAGTGGAACAGAATAGAAAATCCAAACATTAACCCAAACATATACAGTCAATTAATATTTGATAAAGGAGCCTTGGATACACAATGGGGAGATGATAGCCTCTTTAGCAGCTGGTGTTGGCAAAACTGGACAGCAACATGTAAGAGAATGAAACTGGATTACTGTCTAGCCCCATACACAAAGGTAAACTTAAGGTGGATCAAAGACCCTAATGTAAGTCATGAAACCATAAAACTCTTAGAAAAAAACATAGGCAAAAATCTCTTGGAGATAAACATGAGCCACTTCTTTATGAACATATCTCCCCGGGAAACAAAAGCAAAAATGAACAAGTGGGACTATATCAAGCTAAAACGCTTCTGTACAGCAAAGGACACCATCAGTAGAACAAAAAGACATCCTACAGTATGGGAGAATATATTCATAAATGACGTACCCGATAAGGGTTGACATCCAAAATACATAAAGAACTCACGCACCTCAACAAACATAAAGTAAATAATCCAATTAAGAAATGGGCAGAGGACATGAAAAGACACTTCTCCAAAGAAGAAATTTAGATGGCCAACAGGCACATGAAAAGATGCTCTACATCGCTAATCATCAGAGAAATGCAGATTAAAACCACAATGAGATATCACCTCACACCAGTTAGGATGGCCAACATCCAAAACACAAACAACAACAAATGTTGGTGAGGATGTGGAAAAAAGGGGACCTTCCTACACTGCTGGTGGGACTGCAAATTAGTTCAACCATTGTGGAAAGCAATATCGAGGTTCCTCAAAAAACTCAAAATAGAAATACCATTTGACCCAGGAATTCCACTCCTAGGAATTTACCCTAAGACTGCAGCAGCCCAGTTTGAAAAAGACATATGCACCCCTATGTTTATCGCAGCACTATTTACAATAGCCAAGAAATGGAAGCAACGTAAGTGTCCATCAGTAGATGAATTGATCAAGAAGATGTGGTACATATACACAATGCAATATTATTCATCCATAAGAAGAAAACAAATCCTACCATTTGGAACAACATGGATGGAGCTCGAGGGTATTATGCTCAGTGAAATAAGCCAAGCCGAAAAAGACAAGTATCAAATGATTTCACTCATATGTGGAGTATAAGAACAAAGAAAAAAAAACTGAAGGAACAAAACAGCAGCAGACTCACAGAACCCAAGAATCGACTAAGAGTTACCAAAGGGAAAGGGACTGTGGAAATGGGTGGGAAGGGAGGGCTAAGAGGGAAAAAGGGGCATTACGATTAGCAGATGTAATGTTGGGGGGGCATGGGGAGGGCTGTACAACTCAGAGAAGACAAGTAGTGATTCTATAGCATCTCACAACGCTGATGGACAGTGACTGTAATGGGGTTGGTGGGGGCGACCCGATGAAGGGGTAGTTTAATAACCATAATATTGCACATGTAACTGTAGATCAATAATAATAAAATAAATTATATTAATTTAAAAAATGTAAATGGACTGAATGTACCAATCAAAAGACAAAGAGTAACAGAATGGATAAAAAAGTGAGACCCATCTATATGCTGCTTACAAGAGACACCGCAAACCCAAAGATATACACAGACTAAAAGTTAAGGAATGGAAAAAGATATTTCATGCAAACAACAAGGAGAAAAAAGCAGGTGTTACAGTACTTGTATCAGACAAAATAGACTTCAAAACGAAGAAAGTAGCAAGAGATAAACAAGGACATTACATAATGATAAAAGGGTCAATCCAACAAGAGGATATAACCATTATAAATATATATGCACCCAAACACAGGAGTGCCGGCATATGTGAAACAAATACTATCAGAATTAAAGGGGGAAATAGAAAGCAATGCATTCATATTAGGAGACTTCAACACACCACTCACTCCAAAGGACAGATCAACCAGACAGAAAATAAGTAAAGACACAGAGGCACTGAACAACACACTAGAACAGATGGACCTAACACACATCTACAGAATTCTACACCCAAAAGCAACAGGATACACATTCTTCTCAAGTGCACATGGAACATTTTCCAGAATAGACCACACACTAGGCCACCAAAAGAACTCAGTACATTCAAAAATATTGAAATTCTACCAACCAACTTCTCGGACCACAAAGGTATAAAACTAGAAAGAAATTTTAGAAAGAAAACAAAAAGGCTCACAAATACATGGAGACTTAAGAACATTCTCCTAGATAATCAATGGGTCAGCGATCAAATCAAAACAGAGATCAAAGAATATTTGGAGACCAATGACAGCAACAACACAAAGCCACAAATTATGTGAGATGCAGCAAAGGCAGTTATAAGAGGAAAGTATATTGCAATCCAGGCCTATTTAAAGAAGGAAGAACAATGAATAGTCTGAAGACACAATTACTGAAATTGGAAAAAGAAGAACAAATGAGGCCCAAAGACACCAGAAGAGGGGACATAATAAAGATCAGAGAAGAAATAATAAAATTGAGAAGAATAAAACAATAGAAAAAAATCAATGAAACCAAGAGTTGGTTCTTTGAAAAAATAAACAAAATAGATAAACCCCTAGCCAGACTTATTAGAGAAAAGGAGAATCTACACCATAAAGAGAATCAGAAATGAGAAAGGAAAAATAACAACGGACCCCCAGAAATACAAAGAATTATAAGAGAATACTATGAGAACCTATATGCTAACAAGCTGGAAAACATAGAAGAAATGGACAACTTCTTAGAAAAATACAACCTTCCAAGACTGACCAAGCAATAAACAGAAAAACTAGTCAGACCAATCACCAGTAACGAAATTGAAGCAGTAATCAAAAAATTACCCAAGAACAAAACCCTCGGGCCAGTTGGATTCACCTCTGAATTCTTCCGGACATATAGAGAAGAAATAACACCCATTCTCATTAAAGTCTTTCAAAAAATAGAAGAGGAGGGAATACTTCCAAACTCATTCTATGAAGCCACAATCACTCTAATACCAAAACGGGGCAAAGACCTCACCAAAAAAGAAAATTACAGACCAGTATCCCTGATGAACGTAGATGCAAAAATACTCAACAAAATATTAGCAAACCGAATTCAAAAATATATCAAGAGGATTATACACCATGATCAAGTGGAATTCATCCCAGGGATGCAAGGATGGTACAACATTCGAAAATCCATCAACATCATCCACCACATCAACAAAAAGAAGAACAAAAAACACATGATCATCTCCATAGATGCTGAAAAGCATTTGACAAAATTCAACATCCATTCCTGATTAAAACTCTCTACAAAATGGGTATAGAAGGCAAGTACCTGAACATCATAGAGGCCATATATGACAAACCCGCAGCTAACATCATACTTAACAGCAAGATGCTGAAAGCTTTTCATCTAAGATCAGTAACAAGACAGGGATGCCCACTCTCTCCACTGTTATTCAACATAGTACTCGAGGTCCTAGCCACAGCAATCAGACAAAACAAAGACATACAAGGCATCCAGATTGGTAAAGAAGAAGTCAAATTGTCACTATTTGCAGATGTCATGATATTGTACATTAAAAACCCTAAGGACTCCACTCCACAACTACAAGAACTAATAATATCTGTATTCAGCAAAGTTGCAGGATACAAAATTAACACACAGAAATCTGTTGCTTTCTTATACACTAACAATGAGCTAACAGAGAGAAATCAGGAAAACAATTCCGTTCACAATTGCATCAAAAAGAATAAAATACCTAGGAATAAAACTAACGAAGGAAGTGAGAGACCTATACCCTGAAAACTACAAGACACTCCTAAGAGAAATTAAAGAGGACAGTAACAACTGGAAATTCTTCCCATGCTCATGGCTAGGAAGAATAAATATTGTCAAAATGGCTACACTTCCTAAAGCAATCTACAGATTCAACGCAATCCCTATCAAAACACCAACAGCTTTCTTCAATGAACTGGAACAAATAATTCTAAAATTCATATGGAACCACAAAAGACCCTGAATAGCCAAAGCAATCCTGAGAAGGAAGAATATAATAGGGGAAATTACGCTCCCTGACGTCAAGCTCAACTACAAAGCCACAGTAATCAAGACAATTTGGTATTGGCACAAAAACAGACCCACAGACCAGTGTAACAGAATAGAAAATCCAAACATTAACCCAAACATATACAGTCAATTAATATTTGATAAAGGAGCCTTGGATATACAATGGGGAGATGATAGCCTCTTTAGCAGCTGGTGTTGGCAAAACTGGACAGCTACATGTAAGAGAATGAAACTGGACTACTGTTTAGCCCCATACACAAAGGTAAACTCAAGGTGGATCAAAGACCCTAATGTAAGTCATGAAACCATAAAACTCTTAGAAAAAAACATAGGCAAAAATCTCTTGGACATAAACATGAGTGACTTCTTTATGAACATATCTCCCCAGGCAAGGGAAACAAAAGCAAAAATGATCAAGTGGGACTATATCAAGCTGAAAAGCTTCTGTACAGCAAAGGACACCATCAGTAGAACAAAATGACATCCTACAGTATTGGAGAATATATTCATAAATGACATATCCGATCAGGGGTTGACATCCAAAACATGTAAAGAACTCATGTACCTCAACAAACAAAAAGCTAATAATCCAATTAAGAAATGGGCAGAGGACATGAATAGACACTTCTCCAAAGAAGAAATTCAGATGGCCAACAGGCACATGAAAAGATGCTCCACATCGCTAATCATCAGAGAAATGCAGATTAAAACCACAATGAGATATCACCTCATGCCAGTGAGGATGGCCAACATCCAAAACACAAACAACAACAAATGTTGGGGAGGAAGTAGAGAAAGGGGAACCATCCTACACTGCTGGTGGGAATGTAAATTAGTTCAACCATTGTGGAAAGCAGTATGGAGGTTTCTCAAAAAACTCAAAATAGAAATACCATTTGAACCAGGAATTCCACTCCTAGGAATTTACCCTAAGAATGCAGCAGCCCAGTTTGAAAAAGACAGATGCGCCCCTATGTTTATCGCAGCACTATTTACAATAGCCAAGAAATGGAAGCAACCTAAGTGTCCATCAGTAGATGAATGGATCAAGAAGAGGTGGCACATATACAGAATGGAATATTATTCAGCCACAAGAAGAAAACAAATCCTACCATTTGCAACAACATGGATGGAGCTAGAGGGTATTATGCTCAGTGAAATAAGCCAAGGGGAAAAAGAGAAGTATCAAATGATTTCCCTCATGTGGAGCATAAGAGCAAAGAAAAAAACTGAAAGAAAAAAACATCAGCAGACTCACAGAACCCAAGAATCGACTAATAGTTACCAAAAGGAAAGGAACTGGGAAGGATGGGCGGGAAGGGAGGGGACAAGGGGGAAAAAGGGGCATTACGATTAGCAGACATAATGTTGGGGGGGCACAGGGAGGGCTGTACAACTCAGAGAAGACAAGTAGTGATTCTATAGCATCTCACTACGCTTATGGGCAGTGACTGTAATGGGGTTGGTGGGGGGGACCTGATGAAGTGAGTAGTTTAATAACCATAATATTGCACATGTAATTGTAGATTAATGATACCAAAATAAACAAAAAACAAAAAAAACAAAACAAAAAAGTATACATGTATAATGTTTATTTTATTGTAGTAAAACTTTGGAGAAAAACTGTACAGAAATATAGAAGCTACTATGGTATATCAGAATGATATACTAAAATGATAAATATAAAGATGATAAAGGAAATAGACAACATGTGTTTAAATCATGTTACATAAAGGAAGAATACGAAAGTGTGTGTACACACCCATTATAACTATGAAGAACCCTGGATATGTTTAGGTGAAGGAGGAAAAGAACAGATGTAGCGAATGTTTCAGGTGGGGTTAAGATCAACTGGCTGGTAGTGAATTATTCTGTTAAGTTGTTAAAATTAGATTTTTAAAGAATTTAATGTTGCTATAATGTGAGCAGGATTTTCTTTGCAGGACACTGAACTGGTTTAGAGAAATAGAGTTGCCGTAACTGGAAAGATGGGAAGATGCAGTGCATTGGATTGGGATGAGATATTTTATTTGGATGTGAAGTGAGGAATAAGTTAAACAGGATATACTTTCAGACAGGTGATAGATATAACCTCCCTAAATCCCATAATCTGTCAATAAAATAAAGGCATGAACATAAAGAAATTTGAATAAAAATTACTCTTTTTAATAACAGACAACGAACCTAACTTTCAAGAATTCTTGACACAGTGGGAGCTGAGGGCATTATTCCGGTTATCTTTTGTAGCTTAAAAACCCTCTCCAAAGCTTAGTGATATAAAACAACAATCACTTCTTACTATTATCTCTTCAGAGTCTGGGACTGACTGGGCTCCTGAAGGCAATCTCCCTCAAGGGTTTTCAGGTGTTACTCTTTTTTTTGTCTGAGATCATATTTGACCACATCTCTCACTGCTCACAGGATTGGGAAAAAATTGTAAGGTAAAATTCGTAAGGACATGAAATTTAATAAAAACAAATTTGGACTGTTAAGAGCAAATTTTGCTGTACCCTATGATTACTTAGTTATAGAAAGCTTGTAATCCCAGGTGGCCATGTTATATTTCAAGTTACTACTTTGAAAAAGTTTAATCCGATTGATTTGACAGGGTTATGCTTGTGCAGAAGACAGAGTTAACATAGCAAGCCTGAGACAATTATCCTTCGAAAGGCCTGCTTGCAAGGGTGGCCCCTGGCTGGCAACTGAACCTAGATTTGGGAAGGGACCCCCCAGTTTCCTAATTGATGAGAGGAGTGGCTCAGAGAGTGCCTAGGCTGTTTGTACAGACACGGTGGTTTGTACTGATCACATGCTCTCCTTCAGGGACTCTGGAATTTTGGTACCTTCTTGGCAGAAGCTGTACACCTTCAACTTTCCTAATAAACAACATTTCACACGCATTATCACAATTCAGTGCTGAGGAGTTAAGCATATCCTGGGTGACCCCACTGGGAGAAGACCCATGGAAGCCTGAGCCTAGTTTCCTCCAGACTTTTCCCCACAACCTTTCCCCTCTGCTGATTTTGCTTTGTACCCTTTCACTATAATAAATCACATCTGTGAGTATGACTGCATGCTGAGTCCTGTGAGTCTACTAGAGAATTACTGAAACTGTCTTAGGGGAGGCTTGGGGATCCCCAACACACTGTTGTTATTGTACATATAATTAAGTCAAATTTCCATCTGGCAGTCTACATGTGTAAATTGAGTTCTCAATCATGCTTTTTCCTTAATAAAAGCCAAAAATAGTCATATTTATTCAAAATTAAGTGAATCAAGACTTTGTGGTTAATATAAAAGGCAAAGGATAGATTTTAAGGGCTAAGTATGGAAATGGCTATATTCTCTATTAGCCATTTCCACAGAACTGATACAATCTGGGACCAGGTCTGGCCAAGAATTCAGGTAGATTTTCTAAGGAGCCCCAGAAAAGTCTTCATCTCACCATTCCTCATCACCCCTCTTCCTCAAGGATGGGATGCAGCTCAAGCAATACCAAGTAGGAGAATTATACTACTAGATGCCTACTTTTTTTAACAAAAGAGAAAGGTCTCAAATGGTATAAGCTTTGTCTTAAGAAACTAGAAAAAGAAGAGCAATTAAACCCAAAACACAGCAAAGAAAGAAAATAAGGATTAACTCAGAAATCAAATGCAAGCAAAAATAGAAAAAGAGTAGAGAAAAAAAATATGAAAGTCATTTGTTTGAAAATAATAACAAACTGATAGAGCTCTAGCAGACTAATAAAATGCAATAGCATAACTGAAATTCATGAGTCAGTGCCTTGCTTGAGCGTTTCAGCCCCAGGCAAGTTCACTATGGATTTGGTGCGACCAAGAAATGACAATGGAGAGTTCTTGGGGTAAAAGGGTTTATACCTGGCTTTATTCTCACAGCAGTAGGTTGAGCACTAGAACAATGTCTGCATCAGCAGTCTGCAGATTTGTGATCCACCTCTGTCTCTGCCTCCACCCAGAGAATGGGGCAGAGCTTTTTACATAGTGACTCAGTCAATAATAGCTCATTGCTAATGGGTGTGGAAGCAGTAGCCTAGCAGTGGGTCAATTACATCATCAAGTAGTTTAGGGTCAGGTGAGGATCCTGGCCACAGGAACTATATAATGTTCTTTATATTTTTATCTTTTTATGTTATATAATCCTGAAAACAACCTTCCCTAGTAAATAACATTATACCTAATTTAAAGATGAGAAAGTTAAATTTATGGATTTTGGTCAATTTTCCCAAGCTCACATAGCTGGTAAAATCCAGAATTAGTCTTGAACCCAAGTCTGTTTGACCTAGACCCTAACCATCATTAACAACCTAACTCCTATACCCTAAAGAGAATACAAGGGTATCCATCTAGATCCGCATGTTAGGAATGACTGGCTTTTCTCCCAGCTGCTAGGAATAGCTGCTGCTGACAGTTCAGAGCATCCCTCATTGGAAATTGATCCCAGACAGCACAGAACTGCCTCCCCCAGCCTGGCTGATGCTGAGATTCAAAGGAAAGGCTTTCTTTCCTTAATTTGGGATGACTATAAAAGCCATTGTAGTTCCAGAGTTCCTCATAGGATTCTTTGAGGTTTCAGTTGCAACTTTATTGCAAATCAGTTTCTCCCTCTGCCCAAATCTGCTTTCCTCTCCTTAATAAACTTTCTGCACTCAGCTCTCTATCTCAGAGTTTGCTTTCAGGGGACCCAATTAAGACATATCCTTTTCATAGTATGGTTTGTTTTTCTAAATAAAATTAAATATCAAACAATTATAATAAATTCATGCAATTCTACATTATGGAAAATGAAATAATAGTCATATCAACTATTTAACTTTCAAATTGTTCAGAAAAAATGTTCTTTGTGCTACTCTTGCAACTTCTGTATGATACAAATTATTTCAAAATAGAAATTATCTTTAAGATTGAAGACATTTTAGGCAAACAGATTGAGAAAGTTCATCATCCATAAAACTTGCAAAGAAAACTGCAAAGGAAAAGTATCTACTTGAAGAAGAAAATTGAACAAAGAGGAAAGGAGTGGGCTTCAGAAATAAAAAAAAATTGTTAAAAATACTGATAAATCTAAATAAGTATTTACTAATTTTTAAAAGACTATTTAAAAAATTTAAAAAAACTAATAATAAGTGCAAACGGATAAATTTTGTTCAGGTCTTTGTGTTGAGAAGATGTATTGATTAACTTTAGACTTTGTTATATCTAAGATCTGTGAAGGAATACAGAATTTGTAAATTCAAATCAAACAGAGTAAAAGAGGGAATAAAGAAAAACTAATATAAAACAAGAAAGGAAGAAACATAAGCAAGGAAAAACATAGTTAATTAAAAAATTCACAAAATAAAATAGTGGGAGTAAGTCCATCTATATTAGTCATTTATAATGTCTATAAATGTATATTTACTGATTTAATTATTGATTAAATTATTAATTCTATTATATTTACTAATTAAAAGAGTGGATTAAAAACAATCCAGCCACATTCAGTTAACAAGACATAACAAAACTAAGGACATGGAAAATGTGATAGAAAAGGGATGAAAATTCGTTCAGGTGTATCAGAATGCTTTCAGCTACAGGCAACTGAATACCTAACTGAAAGAGGTTTAAACAACAAGGATATTCGCTGACTCAATAAGAAATCTGGAAGTAGGTGGCTCTAAAGCTGTTTCTGTAGATCGATGATGCCATCAAGGACCCAAGCTCTTCCCTACTCTGCATTCAGTGACATCACATTGGGAACTTAAAATAAGCTACGCTGGGAATATTTACACCATGGAATTGGCAAACACCACAAACCAGGGCTTGATTTATTGTTTTGTTGATTGTCTAGCCTTAAGAAATAGAAACTGTATTAATAAGACAGCTTAAATCTGAAAGTATGTGGTGTCTGTAGCCATCCACTACATTTTAAAGAACTGTTTTGCCAATGGGTTTCAGCCCCAGAGAAGTTCACTATGGATTCAATTTGACCAAAGAAATGACAGTAGAACGTTCTTGGGGTGATACCCAACTTTATTTCCATGGTGGCAGGTCAATCCCGTTCACTCAGAGTGAGTCTGCATGCAGCAAGCTGGTCTCTGCCTCTGGGTCTCTCTGCCCCGGCAGCCGTCTCAGTCTCTGTCCTCAGTGCTGCCACCACTCCAGTCTTGTCTTTGCTCTCCTGCAGCCTTGCAGCCGTGCCACCGTGTCGCCCAGAGCACTGGGCAGAGCTCTTTATATAGAGTCAATAAGGACATATTGCCCACACATGTGTAGTGAGCTAGCAAACCAGGGCCAGGTGAGAATCCTGGCCACAGGAATCTTCACTTTATCCACAAGAACACAAACAGTTGAGGAAACATTCTTCCAGTATTTGAAAACTATTATTCAGTTAGACAAAGAAGGGGATCATATCACTGATAAATAAGTTCTGACCTATGTCTTCACTGTTTCACTTTCCTCTCACTTGTTAATGTAAACAAAGTATCAACTAACATTTATGTCAGAACAACCCTCATTCAACTGCAACCACAAGGTTGGCTACAGATACAAAAGTTGGCAAAAAAAATTGTGGATAAAATGAGAGTTCCTGTGGCCAGGATTCTCACCTAGCCCTGGTTGATTAGCTCACTGCACACCTGTGGGCAATACATGGCTGTTGACTCTATATAAAGAGCTCCGCCCAGTGCACTGGGCATGAGATGGTGGCATGGCTGAAAGGCTGCAGGAGAGCAGAACAAAGGCTGGAGTGGTGGCAGTGCCGAGGACAGAGGCCCAGAGGACGGCTGTGCAGACAGAGGAGCCCAGAGGCAGAGACCAGCTTGCTGCATACAGACTTGCTCTGAGTGAATGGGAATTTAGTGACTGACCTGCCACGGGGAAATAAAGTTGAGTATGACACTTTCACCCCAAGAACAGTTTTGATGTCAATTTCTTTGGTCATATTGAATCCATTGCAAACTTGCCTGGGGCTGAAACCCACTGGCAAGACAAAAATCTTTGAAAAATTCTGTGAGAATCAATTGGCTAATTTGTAATCAATCTGAAATTTATAACAGAGAGTATTGTACATTTTTATTTGTAAATTATGAGTTATACAACATATATATCCATAAAATTTATAGTAAAGATATATATGCAAACATTTTACCCCCAGAAATCTAGTTATTCAATATTTAACAGCACGTAACTCATGCTGATCATGCAAAGTATGGTGTGGGAGTAAAATATTGTATGTTTTTCTTTTTTAATATGATCTAGATTATACTCTCTCTGGGAGTTCATACTTATCTTGAGACATATGCATGTGTGTCTGACTCAGTGGTTACCTACTGGGTTGCCAGGGAGGAGTTTTACTCTGCTTTACTCTTCTTCTCACACAAACTTGGAAAAATCCAGTTTACTCTTCTGAAGAAACCTCCTTCCACTTAGCACCCATTGTAGTATTAGGGAACCTAAATTACTCTTATTTGGGAAAATGTACCACTAGGGAGTACTATACAGCACACGGAGGGGTACTGGAGACTTTCCCTATGGAGAGTTAAAGATGAAGCTCCTGAAGGGGGCATCAGCACAGGGAGTGAGCCAGAAACTGGGTGTCTGCCAGGCGACTCCCCTGAGGACTGAACCTGGCCTGGTAACAGAGAGAGTGGCTTGCCCCACTTCTTCTGAAGTCACAGTCTACTTTGGGCAACCAGGCCAGGAGTCAGGAATAAAATGAGGCAGAGGGGTGGGCATGAGGGGCTCAAAATTTGCTGATTCAGGACATATGGAAAGCCACCTCTCTTGCCAATGGGTTTCAGTCCCGGGCAAGTTCGCTATGGATTCAGTGTTACCAAAGATATGACAGTAGAACGTTCTTGGGGTGGAAGGGTTTATCACCCGGCTTGTTCTCCTAGAGGTAGGTCGAGCACTGGTGTCTCTGCCTCTGCCCAGAGTACTGGGCCGAGCTCTCTATATAGTGCAATAATAGCTTATTGCCTAAAGGTGTGGAAGTGGTAGCCTAGCAACAGGCCAGTTACATCATCAGGTGGTTTAAGTTCAGTGAGGATCCTGGCCATAGGAACCCCAACTTCCTCACACTACCCTTTATCCAATATATGCTTCCGTGGGAGAAATAGGGAGCTTGATTAGTTTGCAGATAGGATGAGTGGAGCCTGACGCTAGGTTATAGATGTTTGTAGAGAGGTTGAAAAGAAAAATTAAATGAAGAGAAAGGGAAGTTCAGCCCCAAAATGCAGATGTAGGTTGTTTTATTAAGAGCAGCCATGGCTATGAGGCTGAAGATGAACCAAGGAGCGGTCATGTGAACAACGCCACTTCTGGGCTGGAGGGCCACTCCCCCCCCGGTCCTGAGAGGACACTGGCTTCCTTGGAAGGAAATGACTTTGAGGAGGTAGGACACACATTGGAGATAGAGAACTGAGAGAGGATAAGCATACTGTGGGAGAGGAAACAAGTGAATTGGGTCAAAACAATTCAGGAGAGAAGACGAGTACTTCAGGGAATGATGATGGGCAACAATTTGCTCCTTTAGAACTTTCTTTCCTTGGCTTTCAAGACCTGCCATCCTGATCCTCTGATAGTTCCTTCCCAGTCCACCCAGGGATGAGCAGACTTTAAGTGGCAAGGCACACTGTTGATAATTAAATAAACCCCTGAACGTGGCAACCTTAAAAATAAAACAGTGCTTTTACTAGCAAAATGAATTTATTCGGGAATGGCAGAGGAATTGCAGTTTAGGACAAGCAAACTATGGCAAACCATAGGCAAGTCCAGGAAGATCAGCTGTTACTAAGTTTCAGGAGGAGAATTGGGGAGAATTGTTTTGAACTAAGTTTCACTGGAGCCCAAGAGTTTGAGGTTTGAAGGTTTCTCATTGGCTGCAAGTGGTGGTTAGTGTGTTGTCGCTGGAGAAGTGAGATGAAATAATTCTTATGTACAAAATGTCCCCTCTTGCCAAGGTAATTCCTACCTTCCTTCTTTCTGCTGGTTACAAGCTGCAATGAGTAAGCACCTTCATGAGAGCTCACCCTTCACCGTTTTCTGACCCCGTTGTAAATGAGGTTTCCTTTACTCATTTTCACAAAAGAAATCCAGAATTAGCCGGATAAAAGTTCTACTATATAAATCAAGGGTTTCAATCTCACTCTGATTTTACTTCTTGAAAAATAATGTGTGGGAAAAGCTTGCCTTTTGCCTGAAAGTTTGCAAAATTTGGCCTAAACTGCCACGTTCTGGACCCCAAAACTTGGGAGAAAGGACGGTGCTGATTACAGTTGTGGATTTGGTGTGAGACGCCCTATGGGTCAACGGTCACCGTTGTGTGGCTGAGAGCTGTGACTTGCCATTCTGGGGGCTCCCACTTCCTCCTGCAGGGTTCAGGGTGTTTGGCCTGGATGATGAGCGCCACCTGTAGGTAGAAAGCTGGAGGCAGGAGAAAATATCTGAATACTGCTTAGTGTTATTATGGATCTGGATTCAAAGCCCAGTAAACTCTTTGACCCATTTCTGGTCTCTTCGTCCTGAAATTAGTGTCATTGTGATTAAGAGACAATATGTAAGGTCCAGCCCTGAAAGGGAAGCAGCTCTAATTTTTGCAGCGTCTAAGAGACCTCACTACCTCCTTTCCAGAGAAAATAATTCATCAGGAGAGAATTCCCTTGTCTTCCCATCAGCAGTCATTCAGAATTAATTACTTCTGTCTGGCATCTCCACCTTGTTCCTGGAGCAGAGGGAAAAGTGTCCCATCCCTAAGGCTAATACCTGCAGGATCCCGTCCCACCTTCTCCCATAACCTGTATCTTCAACCCTTTCTTCACTTCTTCCTACCAGTATTTAAACATGCCTAAGAGTCTTCCATCTTGAAAAGATTTTAAAATCCATAAAGCAAAAAGAACTGCAGCTCCCTGACCCTATTAGAACCTGCTGCCTAACTCCTTCTCCCCATCACAGCCACCCTTCTGGCAATGGCTGGCTCGGATTGCTGCCTCCACTGCTTCTCTTCCTTTCAATCCTCTGCCCACTGCCATCTCCCTGTCACCCCCCTCACCAGAAGACAGTGCTTGCCAGGTCCCCAGCAGCTCAAAAGACACTTCTCTTACCTACTCTTTTGGTACTATTAGGATGATACTCCCCCCTTTTCACTTGAAAACACTCTTAGGCATCATGGATACACACATTCCTAGCCCCTCTCCCACATTTCTGGCCACCCATCTGGTAGATGACACTATAACCAGCTAGCTGCTCAGGCCATCTGTGGATGACCATGGAGTCATCTGTGAGCATCTGCTCTCATGGTCCACATCCTCCAGCAAGTTCTGCAGCTGTGCCTTCAATATCCATTTGGAATCCCACCTTTTCTCAGACAGTTCTTCCTCTGCCAGCACCCTGGTCCTGGTCACTGTCAGCTCTCACTTGGGATATTACTGTAGTCACTTGGCTAGCCTCCCTGCCTCTGTTCTAGCCTCCACAGAGCAGCCAGAGTGATCCTGCACAAATAAATCACACTATGGAACTTCCCTGTTCTCCGTCCTCCAACGTTGCACCCTGTGAAAATTAATAAAGGGAAAGCTAAGATGGAGCTGGGAGGCCAGAAGGGTGGGCTCTCAAGCCATACCATTCCAGGTCAACCACAGGAATAATTGTCAATTACAGACCCCCAAAAGAAGAATTGTCAACAGGAAAGAATCATCCATTACAGGCCCCAACAGGAAAAGATGTACTTTACATTGCCTCTCCAACAAGAAATGAACTTTCCCAGCCAATGAGAAACCTCTAAGCCCTGACGCTTACTGTTCTCCAACGGGCTTCCGTTCAAAACCAGGCCCTCCCAGCTTCCACCTTCTTGTTGGTTGGTTGGTTGGTTGGTTGGATTAGTTTACGTTTTTTGCCACAGTTTGCATATCCCAGATTGCAATTCAGTGTTATTCCTGAATAAATCCTTTTTTTTTTCCTGTTGAAATAATTAACTGTTTAATTTTTAAGTAAACACACCCATCATCCTTAGGCTCTGGTTACGTGTCACCACCCCACAAACCCTCCCTGAGCCCCCACACTCGGGGAACAGCCTCTCCTGATTTGTTTCAGGAACACCTGCGTATTTTTTCCAAGAGCGCCCTCTCCACTGTGTCATAACTCTCTGTGTCCCGACAGCTTCCCGAGTTCAGGGAGGGCGGGAATTGTGCCGAATCCATCCATCCCAGCGCATGGCACCGGTAAATATTCCATATAAATGGTGAATGTATTGAACCCCCGCCCCCCACTTCTAGACATCGTATTAACAGATCAGAGAGCAAAATGCAAAAGAAGGAAAGGTAAGATGCTGAAAATTAATTCATTAATTGGGGTCTATCTGGGGACTTCAACATTTTTAAGAGTCTCAGTTTGCACCCAGCCGGTTTATTTTTATTTTTTTGTAAAATGTTGGTCTGCGGCAAAAATGAAGCTGTTTTGTGTTTGCACGAGGTCTTGTGACCCAAAGCTGTCGATTTCACCCAGTGTGGCTTGGGCGAGTGGCACCTAATGCTCGGAGCTTAGGGACCCGGGGACACAAACGGAGGGAAGCCAGATACCTGGGATGGCGTTGGCCAGCCTTTGCTGTGCGCGAGCGATAAAGGTGAAGAATTAGGGGGTGACTAGCTCAATGATGGGGCAGCTGGTTGCAGCCAAAGCCAGAAACTAAACAGCAGGGAGTTTTCCAGGAAACGAAAGCGAAAGGGGCAAAGTTTAGCCGCCCGGAGGCTGGGTGGGTGGGGCAGTCCGGGCCTGACGAGCGGAGCTGAGGATGGCCGCTCGCGGCTCCTTCCCGCTGCTCGTCCAAGGGTCCTGGGGCCCCGGACCCCCGAAGAACTTGAGCACCAAGTTGCTGATGTACTTCCAGAGCCCGAAGAGATCGGGAGGCGGGGAGTGTGAGGTCCGCCAGGAGCCCGGGAACCCGCCCCAGTTCCTGTTGTTCTTCCATCTGGAGGACGGTGAGGGGCCCCAGACCCAGGGATGAGAGGGGACAACTGGGCTTTTCCCCCAGGAGAAACGGGACAGGGGCTCACAGCGGGAGAACCCGCCCGGCTCCAGGAGCCGCGGCAGGGGAGGGCGCGGGGCTGCGAGAAAGACAGAGTGCGCGCGGGCGCTGCGGTTCCCCCTGCGCTGCGTTTCCAGGCTCTCTCCTGGGCTGCCCGGAGGTGGAGGCAGAACCGCACAGGTGATTAAACATTTATTGTGGCACAACCGACGGGGGCCGGCAGCTGGTTCGCTCGCTTCCTTTTACAAGGCCGCATAGTCAGCGGCAGAGCTGCAATTTCGTTATAATTTTTGTCTTTCTATGAAAGTAGTAGTAGTTCCAAAGGTTTATGGGAACACAATTTTAAGGGAAGAGAACGTTTCCAGGAAGAATCACCCCTGAGGGTGAATTCAGTTCCTGATGGGCAAGATATTGGGCAGAAATCCTTAGATGACGGCCCGCTTCAAGAACAAGTACCAGGGTGGCAGGAAAGCTGATGCACCTTGAGGGAGGTGCAGGGCACCCCAGCGATGTTTGGCTTGAGAAGTGAGACATCTGTTAATCCTTAATCTCTGTGCACAAGCAAGGTCTGGAGACTGGATAATAAAAAGAACATGTACGATCTGGGAAATTTTATAAGGTTATAAGGGGGCTGCCTATATTTTAAAAACCTTAGGCCTTCTGTAATTCAACCTTCTATCTGTGAAGTGATGGGGAGGAAATTAAGGCTAAGAGAAAAGTGGTTTGAGATGATAGAGGGCCTTGTATGACACCATTAAGAAGTAGGAACTTTCTGCCACAGGTAGGCAGGGGAGAGACGTGTCTAAATATACTTTAGGGAGATAAATTTGGTTGAAAATAAGTCCACTGATTTCTGTTGGGAGAGACCGTGGAAATCAGATCTAAGATGCTCTAAGTGAGGACAAGTGAGCCGCTGAACAGTGAAAGTCGGTGTGGGGATGGAAGGCACGTGCTTGTGTGCTGTTCTGGAGCTGGTAACTGATGCTGTGAGAATGGTCAGTGCTCCATTTAGAAGGGGAGAGGAGAGAGCCGATGTCCTTTTCTTTCTGGTATGTGTTAGGTTATAAATAAAAGTTTTTCTTTTTTTCCTTTAGAAAGAAAGGTGTTATGTACACAATGTGAGGCGTTGTGGGGGCCACTTGGGAGGGGACGGAAGTACTACCTAAAATCACATTTTGTAAATAGTTATTGGAGGGGGGGGGGAGTGCAGTTGAACAACACACAGTATCTTTGGTGAGGGTCCTCTGGTACCTGTTCCGTCGGTTTCAGGGTGGTCCTCAGCCTGGGAGTAGGGGTGACATTCTGAGTTTTGAGCTTTTAGTGTGGGGGGGAGTTTCTTCCCCATAAGCAGTTGGGTGGCTGAGTTCATCTGCTTGCTGTTGCTTTTAGGAAAGGGGAAGGACAAGTACCCACCAAGTAGCTGCTTGCTCAAGACACCTGCCAGGTCTGTACTTGGAGGTGCATGACCTGCTGCCCTCAGAGTGAGCACTTTTCCCGTCAGAATCTCATAGGAAAGGATGTGGACAGCCCCAGTTCTGCCCTCCTGTCACTGGATTTGGAGAAGCATTTGGGCCAGAGGAAAGGCAAGGAGGTTCGCAGGCTGGGAGAGCAATCAGAATGCTCTAGTAGGGATCCGAACAGGGAAAGGGAAACCCGCAGAGGACAGGGCTGCGCACAAAAGAGTGAAGGAAGGGAGGTGGCAGGAGATCTGCCTGGCTCAGAGCCCCTATGAAAAGATGGTGGGAGTTTTCCAAGGATGAACTTCACCAGGCCATGCTCAGTAGGGCAGCTGTGCAGCGTAAGTCATTCCCCCGGGGCTCACTTCTCCTCAAGGGGTGTTCGTATCATGCCGACTGTAAACGTCACCACAGACCTGGCCCTCAGGGTCACTTCCTTCTTCTTCAGCTTCTCACTGTCCTCAGGAGTAGTTCTCACCCTGGGGCCACAGACTCGCTGCATCCGGATTGCAGCAGGTTGAACAGGCATAGTGCCAGCTCTGTGCCAGAGATGCAGGCCCCTTTGGGTGGGTGGGCGGGCAACTGCAGGGCTGACCAGTACTCCAGTGACGCTGATGTGCTAATGCTGAAGAATCCCTGTTTGTGGACCCTGAATGAACAAAAAGGGAAACGATGATAGAAAATAACAAATACCATACAAATAACAACCAGTGCAAAACATACCTTTGTCATGACATCTTTCTGTTCTAGACCGCAAAGCAGAAAAGGTTTCAGTCTTCCTGCCAGGCTCCTTTCTTCACATCCCGAGGTCACGAACCTCTAGCTCCACCCCCAAGCTGCTTCAGTGGCCCCTTTGTGTTACGGACAGCATACACAACTCAAAACAGAGCAAAACTCAAAGGTCTTAGTGGAAAGTAGGAGGTCCCTATTCAGTTTCAGTTTCCTGTGGGAGGAACCTCTTACTTTCTCTGCAGCAAGCTGTCACAAATCTGCTAACAATGATTCTGCCCTGCCCAGCAATCAATCCTAGCTCCCAGCAGCTTCTCCTGCCCAGATTCTCCCCACCCTCCACGGCAGGAAGTGGCCCCAACAGGTGGAGGCTCCTCCTATAGCAACTTTATTCACATACATTTGACCCTTAAATAACATGGGTTTAAATTTGAGGGGCCACGGATTTTTTTCAATAAATTTTTTGGACATTTGTGACAATTTGAAAAATATTTTCTTTAGCTTACCTTATTATAAATATACAGTATGTCATACATATACAAAACAAGGGTTAATTGACTGTTGACATTACTGGAAAGGGTTTGCCTGGTCAACAGTAGGCTATTAGTTCAGCCTTTGGGGGGGTCAAAAGTTAAACATGGATTTTTGCATGTGTGCAGGTGTTGGTGTCCCAAACCCTGCTTTTTTCGAGGGTCAGCTATAATTCATAAAATAAGAATGAGCCAAATAACACTTCTCTGTAGAAATTAGTGTATAACAATAAGGAAGTATTTGAACATAGCATCTTATTTTTTTATGTAGTCCACTGAATTTCTGAAAAATTGAGGGTATATTGACTTAAAAGATCTTAAACCCTGTTTCAACTGTGTACATGTATCATCCTTTCTAGTCGTAATTTGGCTCCTGACTATTGTTAGTACCTTTGGGGTAAAGGAACCTATCTTCTCCTTAAATAAAGTTAAATGAAGATGGTTTGAAGTTGGTGCAGAAGATAAAGTGTCCACATGGGTAAGGGTGGCTGGACATCAGAATTTCAGCTCTTTTTCCTCCCAGATTCACCTTATCCTTGTTGCAGATCACTTACTAATATTACTCTTGTCTACTTTCTTGAAATAGTGGTGTCTAATGTACTACTTGAACACACTTTCAGAACTGGCCCATTTAGATACCTGGTTGGGACTCTACCAGAGTCTAGGAAATAATAAAGGAACACATCACAGAGGCCCAAGACCCCAGGCAACTTCCGCTTACAAAACTTAGCTTTCATCTCTGAGTATGTAAGTCTCTCTTTATGAAAGAGTCTTACCCATATCCTTGGTCTCATCAGGCCAGCCATATCAGAATACAACGTGGTAACCCAGCATGTGCCTGTGAACAGTAGGTTCCCCTTCACCCCAGCCTCTTTGCACCATCTATGTTGACCGTACTTCCTCCTCTAAACTTACCGATTCCTGTTCTCCATGGTCTGAGATACACTGATTTTCCTCTTCTCTCCCTGGCTGCTCCTTATAACTTACATTTGCATAGCTCTTTTCAGTGTTACAAAATCCAATCACAGACACTGCTTTAAGTGAGGAAATAGACTCAAGAGAAGGAAGCTATTTTTCTCAGTGTCTCTCATCTAGTGTGTGACAGAGTTGGAATTCGAATTTGGACTCTAGATTTCAGAAGGTCTTTAGACTCTTACATCCACTGCTCAGTTTTTTCATTTTAGCCCAGCTGTTCATATGCTAATTATATTATTATTTTTCTAAAATCTTTCGCATCCCTTCTTTTCTACTCCTTTTACTTATATTTAAGAGAGAGGAGGTGGTTCTTACCACCACAGGTTTAAGAATTGATTGAAACAGCTTTTTAACTAGGCTCCAGGTCATTTGGCTCATGGCCACCCGAGTCCCCTTCCTGAAACATGGCTTTCATTCGTGACATGACTCAGAACCCAGCCTTCACTGGCTCACCATGAGGGATGGTTTTTTATTTCCCTTCACTCTGGAATATACATTGCTACTTTTCTGAGTGCCTACTGAGCATCAGGTATCCTGCCGGGTTCTTTAAGTTTTTTCTTCAGTTTAATCCACGGAACAGCTATACAAGACAGTCTTCATAATTAATTACTTAATTAGTTACATAATCGATTACTTATTCATAGACAAGAAGACTGAGGCTTTATAAGTAAGGCTCACTAAGGAACATGGTCAAGATTAAAAAAGAAGTTTAAACAGTGTAGCACAGAGAAGGCAAACAGTGACTCTGTGGCATCTTACTACCCTGGTGGACAGGGACTGCACTGGGGTATGGGTGGGGACTTGATAATATGGGTAAATGTAGTCACCACATTGTTTTTTCATGTGAAACCTTCATAAGAGTTTATATCAATAATACCTTAATAAAAAAAAAACACATACTAGCGACATCACTTACCGTTGCTCGTGTCGGCCTTGATCACCTGGCTGAGGTAGTTTGTGAGGTTTCTCCAGCGTGAAGTCAGTCTTTTATTCTCCTTTCCATACTGTCCTCTTTGGAAGGAAGATACTCCAAGCAACCCACACATAAGGACTGGGAGTTACGCTGCATCTCCTCAAGGGCAGAATATCTACATGATTTTTTAGAATTCTTTTGCATGGAAGATTTGTCTCTTATTCTCCATTTGTTTATTTATTCAACCAATACACTGTATCAATACGGGCTCATGGGGACTTTTTTCTGTTTTTTATTGAAATATAGTTCATGTATGATATATTGGTTTCAGGCAAAAAAAAAAAGAAGTTTAAAGATGGAATTCAAATCCATGTCTGCTTGCTAAACTTTTCCTCTTTTCACCACCCAAGTCCTCTCTTGGGGAAATGACCAAGCCATTGACTGATGATTAGGAAGCCTGTGGAAATCATGGAGTAATTCTGTGAATAAAGATTGCTTCACAGCTGGACTTTTTTAAAATTTCAGTTCGGCAGAAGGTTCTGGAGAGAGAGAACCATGAGTTAGTATGGCCAGGACAAGGAACATTCAAGTTAACTGTCCAGCTGCCCACAGCACCAGTGGAAGTCCATGTCGTTGAGGGGAAAATTGCAACAAAGGTACGTACAAGAATGAGTAAAAAGTAGGGTCTTCTTCCTAGGTGTGTGGGATGGGAATCTCAGTGAGGAAAATACAGTCGAATAAGTGTAAATCAAACTGGAGTGAGAAAAACAGCTTACAGATGTAGAAGGAGCAAGAGAGGCGACAGGGTGGGTATGGAATAATGGAAGAGTGGCACTTTCTGTTTGATTTTA
The DNA here is from genome assembly GCA_032199065.1 of Smutsia gigantea. Taxonomy (NCBI): domain Eukaryota; kingdom Metazoa; phylum Chordata; class Mammalia; order Pholidota; family Manidae; genus Smutsia; species Smutsia gigantea. The sequence continues at coordinate 130,928 of JAVSCE010017510.1, forward strand.
GACACTTTTGGAAAAGCCAAGGTTTGGAGGTTATATAATACAGGCAGTTTGAGATGGAAAATTTGGGGTCTCTTCATCCTGGGTGCTATACTTGTTTTATTTCTACATTGTTTCCAGGGGACAGTGATCCATACTACATGTAGTACTTCCTCAAGCGTAAAATGGGGCAGAAACAATATCTGCCTCCGTGGATGTTGGATTTCTGAGGATTAAGAGAGACAACCTCTGTAAAGCATGTGGCACAGGGCTGGTTAATAGTAAACACTCAGTAAATGTTATGAGGAAAAGATTTAGGTCTTACCCCATACCCCAAACATGGGGCACTAGCTGGGGTTTCTGTTATTTGTGACTCGTTTATGCCAGTGGTGTCCGTGCTGAGTCAGCGGATATGCCCCTACCTGGGAGGTGCATCCGGCAGCATCACTGCTGGAACTTTACCTCATCACTTCTGTTGACCCTCTGTCTCCAGGCTGGTCCCAGGAAAGTTTTCTAAATGTAAAGAAATTACTAGCCACTTATTAAGGCTAACTTATTTTTTTTATTGGATTTCAGGAATCCGAGACCAAAGAACATGTCAAAGAACCAGGTAAGGTCTCTGTTGAGATGCTTGGCCTTTTGACTAGATGCTTTCTTGTCTTAAAGTTGGCCCTGCTCTCCTTGACGTCACAAGGCAGGGTCTGCTCGGCTTGGAGATGTCTTAGGCTGCCTCGCCTACATACGGTCAGCCAGCTGTGCAGGGTGAACGCTGTGGGGTGGGCTTGTCTTATGGCTCAGGTCAGGGGGATGGGAGCAGCTCTCTCTGTGGGCCTGGGAGACACGTTGCAGTTGAGGGGAGGTAACCTTTAGAGCCCACCTGTGCCCAGCTGGCCCCCGAGAAGCGAGGAGATGCTGTGTCAGTAGGTTGCTCTGTGTGGCTAAGTCAGCTTCTGAACACTGCCTGGGGAGGGTGCTGTCACCTGGAAACCACAACAGGAAGGCGGAAAAAGCTTCTAAGGGCTGGGTGCAGCTGAGCATGCTATTATAAAGGGCAGGACACGTTGAACTATGCCAAATGGCTGGGCCAGAGATGAGGAAGACATACATCCAAATCTTAGGGAAAAGGAGTTCCAAAATGTGTAAATAGTGTCCTCTAAGGTTGAAACTGTCTTGAGAACATATTTAGATTTTCACAACTTTCTCATTATGAAAATGGAGCTAGGCTAAGAGCTGCCTTTACTTGGCGAAATGACTGGATAGGGATGTATAGATTGTTTTTACATAACATGGATGTGCTATTAAGCTGTAGAATCTAGTATGCATGGTTTTCTTAAGAAGCTGGTGATTCTTAAGACCTAAATTCTAGATAGACTTCAAGATCTGCCCAGCTGCCTCCTCTGAAGCCTTTCCAAGCCAGCCCAATCCCTCTCTCTCTCTTTCTTGGACTCCTGGCTTGAATGTTGATACTCTTTATTTGGCAGTTAACTAAGCCTCTATTGTGATGAAGCTTCTAATAGTCATAGGGTTATAAAACTATCCTGCTGGACAGTCTCCTACCATTTGCTTAGTCCAATACTCTATTTTATAATTAAGAGCTGTGTCCAAGGTCACGTGGCAAAAGACTGGCGGAGTCAGAGGTTGAATTCATATAGCCTCTCTCCCAGCCAGGTAGTCCTGGTTTGTCATGCCTGCCTCCTTGAATGCTAATGTAGGGTATTATTGAATCCTTAAGCTATTCTTTTTTTCTTTTATTAAGGTATTATTGATATACACTCTTATGAAGGTTTCACATGGAAAACAATGTGCTTACTACATTCACCCATATTATTGAGTTCCCCCCCCGCCCATACTCCCTTGCAGTCACTGTCCATCAGCATAGTACAATCTTAAGCTATTCTTCACCTGGCATCAGGGTGTGTATATGATGCCACACCCAGCATGCAAGGAGTTTTTGTCAGGGTGATCTAATGGCTATAACAAATAACCCCCCAAACCACAGATCAGGGTGGTCAGCTGCAAGGGTGTTGGGGCAGTCTAGACTGCTTCATGCAGTCATAGGGAAATCCAAACCATGCCATCTTTTGACACTATTATCTTTGATGTGTGGCCTCCAGGGTCACTGCAAGGGAACATGGAAATTCATATAAAGGAGATTTGTATTAGTCAGGCTTAGAAAGGGAATTCACCACTTCCACCCATATCCTATGAGGCAGATGAACTCTACTAGGAATTGAACTATAAGAAGTCTGGCACATGTCACCCAGAAAGGAAACAAAATGGATTTGGTGAGCACATAGCCTCTTACTCTGCTGTAATAAGCAGTTCACAAGTCTTTGTTCCCTTTCTCAGTTTCCTGTGTACCTCCACTAGAAAACCTATAAGTTCCTTCTCTATAATGTTTATTCTATGCAGCCCTCTCCACACATCCTGTGTCTTGAGCATAATAAGGACCCAACTGAATAGTCACTTACAGAATGTCTGAAGATTATATTATGCACATCATGCTCCCCGGACTAGCATAGAGTGAGAGTGACCTTGGGCATATATGTAAGTCCTTGTGGTCAACAATGAAGAGGAACAAGCTTGCTGGAGTGATCTCTGTTCAGTGAGTTTGAGGTAGCCCTGCAGCTCTCCAGGCTATTTTACGTCTATGTGAATTCCATAGTCATTCACTGCAAGTGTCCTTTTTCCTTCTTCAGTGATGGGAACTTGCTGTTTTTCAGAATATAATGTGTTAGATGATGTCCAACCATGGTACTCTTGCTTTCCTCCAGTCCAGCAAAAGCTTATTGAGTCTCAAGTATATATCATGTGCTAGCAATGCAAGGATGAATAAACATGCCCCTTGCTTTTGAGAAGTGGAGTTCAAAAACTGTAATATGGTGCTGTGCTGAAAGTATATGTCAAGTGCTATGAAAAACCAGGCAGGGTTCTCGAAGAGACAAGGCAGAAAAGGGTATAATAAAATTGGACATCATCATCATAATAATAACAGTTAAATGCCACATTTTATTTAATTTAATTAAGCAAAAAGCCTTCTAAGATCTGTTTTTGAGTTAGGCAAGAGATTGGGAAGGAAAGAGGGCAGTGTCTGACTATAATTTACTTTGCTAAGACTATGATAGACGAATATAACATCTTGTATCTCTTTTGTCTCCCTAAAATCAGATGGGTCAGAAGAACTGGATACCAAACCCTTTCCTGATAGAAGATCAGAAAAAATGGAAGCTATCTCAAAAGAATGTGAAAATATTTCCTCTTTGGTTGCATTTGAAAATTTCAAGGCAAATGTGACTGATATAATGTTAATCTTGTTAGTGGAGAACATTAGTGGCCTTACAAATGATGATTTTCAAGTGGAAGTATTACGAGATTTTGATATTGCTGTAGTTACCTTCCCAAAATATGTAGGTAAGGTCAAATGATGCTTCATGTGTATTACACTTTGGGATTTGAGTCACCTAGCTAATGGAATGTCCCTGAAAGTTTGACTCATTCTAGTAGAGGACTCCACGTTAATATAGATGCTTTTTTTGTTTTGAAAGAGAAGCAAACTTGTTTTGAAACCAAATTCTGGTATGTTCAATAGATCAAACTTTATTGTATGAATTCTGTGTCTGTGTGTGTGAGAGATGGAAAGAGACAGAACACACCCAAACAGAAATCTGAAGTCTAAGGTTTAGATCTAAAGTCATTCTAGACAGAGAAGTAGGTGTTTTCACATGTGTTTTCTCACAGGAAGAAGTAAATACTGATCTATTACCAAACTGGACTTACTGGAATGTAATACTACTAATAATAGCAAACACTCTTACAGTGTTACTGTAAGTCAGGTACTATGCTAAGCTCTTTACATGAATTAATTTATTTGTTCCTTTCCACAGCCTTTTGAGATTATTATTATTATTCTTTATTTTACAACTGAGGAGACAGAGGCACAGAGAATGTTAGTAAATGGAGGAATTGGATTTGATCCCAGGCAGCCCACCTCTATACCTGCTCTGTTATCCCCTTTACCATGTGTTTCCTTAGTGCTTTGATGGTCATCACAGATGCGGGGAGAGGAAGTACATGTGCTGCAGAAAATCAGTGTCCTCTGAGGTCTGTGTGAGGAGCCTGTGCACAGTCTGAGAGCCACCTCCAGAAAGACAAGGACATTTTCCAGTTCTAAGCTCTCACTATTCCACGGCCTTGGCAGTGGGACAGTTAATGAAAGCACAGGTCATGAAGTCAAAGTTGTAGCTCTGCCATTTACCTGATTATCTGAGATGGGCCAAATGACCACCGTCTGTGTGCTTTACTTTCCTCAGCTGTAAAATGGGGATAATAACAACTACCTGATTCAGTTTCTGTGAGGATTAAATGAGATAATGTTTTAAAAGTTCTTAACATAGTACCAGAGACATGGTAAGGACTTGATAAAGAGACCAGTGCTTATTTCAAATGTATGACTGTTTCTTTTAAAAGTAAAGCTAAGTGGACTTGATTTTGTTCACTGTGAAAAATCTTGAACATCACTGTGTGCCAGGCACTTGTCTAGGTGCTGTGGGTCCAGAGATGGATAATTCTTGGTTCCTGCTCTTGAGAAACTCATTTGGAGCAGGAAGGAAACCCATATGTAAATGGATAATGAAGGTGCACGAGGAGAAGCTGCCTCCCTCAGCTGTGAACAGCAGGCTGTGGGGAACGGAGAAAAGGGGACTCAGATGGTGGCCTGGTTGTGCCCCGCCTACCCCGTTCTGTGAGGTCGAGGCTCCAGCATTCCCAGGCTGTCAGGTCCCAAACACTGTGTTGCTTCATGCCACTGCTGTTCCCTATGCCTGAAATGTTTCCTCTCCTTCTCTAGCTGCTGAACTTGTCTTCATCCTTCAAAACTCAGCTCAGTGACCACTTCACTCTGGGGATCCTACTCTGAGTCCCGGGATCAGTCTTCCTGCCTCGTTGACCTCACAGCAAGCCACTTGGTTGCTTTCAAGACTTCCTCCCTCCTGGGTGGGGAACTTTCAAGGGCTTCTTCTGTTCATCTCTCTGTCCCCTGATCCTAGCGCCCGCCATCAGTATTGATTAATTCGGAGGAGATGATGGGGCCGAGTCCTGAAGAAGGAAAAGGACCAGGATAGGAAATTGGAGAAGGGCATTTCAGGCACAGGAAATTGCATATATAAAGGCAAAAGAGAATGAGGTTTTCAAAATAATGATGAGTTTTTGTGTAATATCGAAAATAAAATGAATAGCAGGGAATATCCAGAGGTGATGTTTGGGAATCAGTTTGGAGTCAGATAGCCAAAGGTACCGTAAGCCTAGCCAAGGAGCGTGAGCTCGTGCCTGCGTGCACTGGGGAGTCTTGGAGGACTTGAGAAAGGAGTGAAAGGAGGAGATTTGTGTGTTGTGGAGACAGCACTGAGGTGGCATGTCGGGGAGGGTTGGAGAGGGCTGTGACTGGAGGCGGGCACCCAGCGAAGGGGCAGTATAATCCAGGTAGGATATTCATATGTGCCCTGTTGCTCAGAGTCTGGCAGTTCTAGCCACATAAATTCTCATCCCCTTTTCTCTCAATTAATTTTTAGAGAGTTTGTTTTATATGGTATATAATCATAATTTTCTGATTGACTCATTGATTTTCATTTCTAGATGTCCTGAAATTCATCGATGATTGTGCCAAGCACCACTCTGTGAAACAACTTCATCTTTCTCCAAGACTTCTGGAAGTGACGAAAATAATCAGGGTTGAAAACCTGCCACCTGGTATCGAAAACTGTAATGTGAAATCTTTATTTGAAAATCCTCAAAATGGAGGGGGAAGAATTGCCAGTATTGAATGTTTTCCTGAAGAGAGTTCAGCTCTGATTGAATTTTTTGACAGCAAAGGTAATATTGATGAGCCTGATTTTGTAAAGCTTACCTGGCATAATCTAAATCATTTAAGCAGATTTCTTTTTATAGTTTATTTTGGTATCACTAATCTACAATTACATGTGCAATATTATGGTTATTAAACTACCCCCTTCATCAGGTCCCCCCCACCAACCCCATTACAGTCACTGTCCATCAGCATAGTGAGATGCTATAGAATCACTACTTGTCTTCACTGAGTTGTCCAGCCCTCCCCATACCCCCCAACATTACATCTGCTAATCGTAAAGCCCCCTTTTCCCCCTTGTCCCTCCCTTCCCACCCATCCTCCCCAGTACCTTTCCCTTTGGTAACTATTAGTCCTTTCTTGGGTTCTGTGAGTCTGCTGCTGTTTTGTTCCTTCAGTTTTTTTTTCTTTGTTCTTATACTCCACATATGAGTGAAATCATTTAATACTTGTCTTTTTCGGCTTGGCTTATTTCACTGAGCATAATACCCTCTAGCTCCCTCCATGTTGTTGCAAATGGTAGGATTTGTTTTCTTCTTATGGCTGAATAATATTCCATTGTGTATAGGTACCACCTCTTCTTGATCCATTCATCTACTGATGGACACTTAGGTTGCTTCCATTTCTTGGCTATTGTAAATAGTGCTGCGATAAACATAGGGGTGCATATGTCTTTTTCAAACTGCACTGCTGCATTCTTAGGGTAAATTCCTGGAGTGGAATTCCTGGGTCAAATGGTATTTCTATTTTGAGTTTTTTGAGGAACCTCCATACTGCTTTCCACAATGGTTGAACTAATTTGCATTCCAACCAGCAGTGTAGGACGGTTCCCTTTTCTCCACATCCTCGCCAACATTTGTTGTTGTTTGTGTTTTGGATGTTTGGCCATCCTCACTGGTGTGAGGTGATATCTCATTGTGGTTTTAATCTGCATTTCTCTGATAATTAGTGATGTGGAGCATCTTTTCATGTGCCTGTTGGCCATCTGAATTTCTTCTTTGGAGAAGTGTCTATTCATGTCCTCTGCCCATTTCTTAATTGGATTATTTGCTTTATGTTTGTTAAGGTGCATGAGTTCTTTATATATTTTGGATGTCAACCCTTTATCAGATACGTTTTTTATGAATATATTCTCCCATACTGTAGGATGTCTTTTGTTCTACTGATGGTGTCCTTTGCTGTACAGAAGCTTTTCAGCTTGATATAGTCCCACTTGTTCATTTTTGCTTTTGTTTCCCTTGCCTGGGGAGATATGTTCATGAACAAGTCGCTCATGTTTATGTCCAAGAGATTTTTGCCTATGTTTTTTTCTAAGAGTTTTATGGTTTCATGACTTACATTCAGGTCTTTGAGTTTACCTTTGTGTGTGGGGTTAGACAGTAGTCCAGTTTCATTCTCTTACATGTAGCTGTCCAGTTTTTCCAACACCAGAAGAGGCTGTCATCTCCCCATTGTATATCCAAGGCTCCTTTATCAAATATTAATTGACTGTATATGTTTGGGTTAATGTTTGGATTTTCTATTCTGTTCCACTGGTCTCTGGGACTGTTTTAGTGCCAATACCATAATGTCTTGATTACTCTGGCTTTGTAGTAGAGCTTGATGTCAGGGAGCATAATTCCCCCTGTTTTATTCCTCCTTCTCAGGATTGCTTTGGCTATTCGGGGTCTTTTGTGGTTCCATATGAATTTCACAATTATTTGTTCCAGTTCATTGAAGAAAGCTGTTGTTATTTTGATAGGGATTGCGTTGAATCTATAGATTGCTTTAGGTAGTATAGCCATTTTGACAATATTTATTCTACCTAGCCAAGAGCATGGGATGCATTTCCATTTATTAGTGTCCTCTTTAATTTCTCTTAGGAGTGTCTTGTAGTTTTCAGAATATAGGTCTTTCACTTCCTTCGTTAGGTTTATTCCTAGGTATTTTATTCTTTTTGATGCAATTGTGAATGGAATTGTTTTTCTGATTTCTCTTTCTGTTAGTTCATCGTTAGTGTATAGGAAAGCAACCGATTTCTGTGTGTTAATTTTGTATCCTGCAACTTTACTGAATTCAGATATTAGTTCTAGTAGTTTTGGAGTGGAGTCTTTAGGGTATTTTATGTATAATATCATGTCATGTGCAAATAGTGACAATTTGACTTCTTCTTTACCAATCTGGATGCCTTGTATTTCTTTGTTTTGTCTGATTGCCATGGATAGGACCTCCAATACTATGTTGAATAACAGTGGAGAGAGTGGGCATCCCTTTCTTGTTCCTGATCTTAGATGAAAAGCTTTCAGCTTCTCACTGTTAAGTATGATGTTAGCTGTGGGTTTGTCATATATAGCCTTTATGATGTTGAGGTACTTGCCCTCTATACCCATTTTGTTGAGAGTTTTAATCATGAATGGATGCTGAATTTTGTCAAATGTTTTTTCAGTATCTATGGAGATGATCATGTGGGTTTTTCTTCTTTTTGTTGATGTGGTGGATGATGTTGATGGATTGTCGAATGTTGTACCATCCTTGCATTCCTGGGATGAATCCCACTTGATCATGGTGTATGATCCTCTTGATGTATTTTTGAATTTGGTTCGCTAATATTTTGTTGAGTATTTTTGCATCTATGTTCATCAGGGATATTGGTCTGTAATTTTCTTTTTTGGTGAGGTCTTTGCCAGGTTTTGGTATTAGAGTGATGCTGGCTTCATAGAATGAGTTTGGAAGTATTCCCTCCTCTTCTATTTTTTGGAAAACTTTAAGGAGAATGGGTGTTATTTCTTCTCTATATGTCTGGTAGAATTCAGAGTAGAATCCATCTTGCCCGGGGGTTTTGTTCTTGGGTAGTTTCCTGATTACTGCTTCAATTTCGTTGCTGGTGATTGGTCTGTTTAGTTTTTCTGTTTCTTGCTTGGTCAGTCTTGGAAGGTTGTATTTTTCTAAGAAGTTGTCCATTTCCTCTATGTTTTCCAGCTTGTTAGCATATAGATTCTCATAATATTCTCTTATAATTCTTTGTATTTCTGTGGGGTCTGTTGTGATTTTTCCTTTCTCATTTCTGATTCTGTTTATGTTTTTAGATTCTCTTTTTCTCTTAATGAGTCTGGCTAGGGGTTTATCTATTTTGTTTATTTTTTCAAAGAACCAGCTCTTGGTTTCATTGATTCTCTCCATTGTTTTATTCTTCTCAATTTTATTTATTTCTTCTCTGATCTTTATTATGTCCCTCCTTCTGGTGACTTTGGGCCTCATTTGTTCTTCTTTTTCCAATTTCAGTAATTGTGTCTTTAGACTATTCATTTGGGAATGTTCTTCCTTCTTTAAATAGGCCTGGATTGCAATATACTTTCCTTTTAGAACTGCCTTTGCTGCGTCCCACAGAAGTTGTGGCTTTGTGTTGTTGTTGTCATCAGTCTCCATATTTTCTTTGATTTCTGTTTTTATTTGGTCATTAACCCATTGATTAATTAGGAGAATGTTGTTAAGTCTCCATGTATTTGTGAGCCTTTTTGATTTCTTTCTAAAATTTATTTCTAATTTTATACCTTTGTGATCTGAGAAGTTGGTTGGTAGAACTTCAATATTTCTGAATTTATTGAGGTTCTTTTTGTGGCCTAGTATGTGGTCTATTCTGGAAAATGTTCCATGTGCACTTGAGAAGAATGTGTATCCTGTTGCTTTTGGGTGTAGAATTCTGTAGATGTGTGTTAGGTCCATCTGTTCTAGTGTGTTGTTCAGTGCCTCTGTGTCTTTACTTATTTTCTGTCTGGTTGATCTGTCCTTTGGAGTGAGTGGTGTGTTGAAGTCTCCTAAAATGAATGCATTGCTCTCTATTTCCTCCTTTAATTCTGTTAGTATTTGTTGCACATATGCTGGCACTCCTGTGTTGGGTGGATATATATTTATAATGGTTATATCTTCTTGTTGGACTGACCCCTTTATCATTATGTAATGTCCTTCTTTATCTCTTGCTACTTTCTTCGTTTTGAAGTCTATTTTGTCTGATACAAGTACTGCAACACCTGCTTTTTTCTCTTTGTTGTTTGCATGAAATATCTTTTTCCAACCCTTCACTTTTAGTCTGTGTATATCTTTGGGGTGAGGTGAGTCTCTTGTAAGCAGCATATAGATGGGTCTTGCTTTTTTATCCATTCTGTTACTGTGTGGCTTTTGATTGGTGCATTCAGTCCATTTACATTTAGGGTGATTATCGATAGGTATGTACTTACTGCCATTGCTGGCTTTAGATTCGTGGTTACCAAAAGTTCAAGGGTTGCTTCTTTACTATCTAACAATGTAACTTAACTTTTTTGTTAAGTTATTGTAAACACAGTCTGATGTTTCTTTATTTCTCTCCCTTCTTATTCTTCCTCCTCCATTCTTTATACTAGATGCTTTATTCTTTGCCTTTAGTTAGTATTTGGATGGTCTGCTTTCTTTGCTATGATTTTATTTTCTCTGGTGACATCTTTTTAGCCTCTGGAGTGCTTCCCTCTAGATCAGTTCCTTTAAGATGTCCTGTAGAGGTGGTTTATGAGAGGCAAATTCTCTCAGCTTTCGCTTGTCTGGAAATTGTTTAATCCCTCCATCATATTTAAATGATAATCGTGCTGGATACAATATTTTTGGTTCAAGCCCGTTCTCTTTCATTACGTTAAATATATCATGCCATTCTCTTCTGGTCTGTAAGGTTTCTGTTGAGAAGTCTGGTGTTAGTCTGATGGGTTTTCCTTTGTAAGTGATCTTTTTTCTCTCACTAGCTGCCTTTAATAATCTGTCCTATTCTTTGATCTTTGCCATTTTAATTATTATGTGTCTTGGTGTTGTCTTCCTTGGGTCCCTTGTGTTGGGAGATCTGTAGGCTTCCATGGACTGCGAGACTATTTCCTTCCCTAGCATGGGGATGTTTTCAGCAATTATTTCCTCAAAGACACTTTCTATCCCTTTTTCTCTCTCTTCTTCCTCTGGTACTCCTATAATGCGAATATTGTTCCGTTTGGATTAGTCACACAGTTCTCTTAATATTCTTTCATTCCTAGAGATCCTTTTATCTTCTCTGCCTCAGCTGCTCTGTATTCCTGTTCTCTGATTTCTGTTGCATTAACAGTCTCTTGCATCTCGTCCAGTCTGCTGCTAAGGCCGTCGATGGCTTGTCTCCTTTCTGCATTGTCTTTCCTGACTTCCCTCACTTCCTCCCTCAGCTCTTGCATATTTCTCTGTAGATCCATCAGCATGGTTATGACTTTTATTCTGAATTCTTTTTCAGGAATGTTGTGCATTTCCATCCCTTCAGTCTCCCTCTCTGGTGTTGTCTGGGTCTGGGTGAGCTTGGTCTGTACCATATTCCTCTGTCTTTTCATGGTGATAGAAGTGGTCGCTGGTAGGTGCCACGTATGTCAACTGGGCTCCTTAAGACTCAAAAAAAAAAAAAGGAAGGAAGAGAAAAAAAGAAATAAAGAAAAGAAAAGAAAGGAAAGGAAAAAAAAAACTGCCCACCGGGAGTAGATTCTGTAAGGATGCTGTAGGTGGCGCTGTTGCTCCACTATTCTGCAGCCATGGCCACACAGCTCTGCAGGGCCCTTTGTAGCTCTGGCCAGGGTGGGAACGGATGGGAGGCTGTTGTTCTCTGTGTGAAGTTTCAGTGCGGCTACTTTTTCCCAGTCGCCAGCCAACGGGTCCGAAAATCCTCAGGACTCCCAGCCTGCTGGGCTGAGTGCACTAGGAGATCGTGGACCCTTGCCTCTTTAAGACCACCAAAAAAAGCACGTGCTTTTCTTCTGTCCTGGGAGCCTGCTGCAAAGACCCGGGTGTGTTCCCAGCTCAAAACCTGCACCTTCTGCCTCTCCAATATGTGATACACCATGCGTTGTGTGTCAGCGCTCCTGGCGCAGATCACCAAGGCTGGTTATTTTGTGGGCCTGTACTTCCACTCCTTCCCGGCTCTGAATCCTCTCCTCCCACCAGTGCGCTGGGGTGGGAGAGTGCTCGGATCCCGCTGGGTAGCAGCTCCGTATCTTACCTGCCTCGCGGGGTGCCGAGTCCTCTCAGGTGCAGATGCAGGCTGTGCGCTGTCCTGTATATTCTGGTCTCTCTTTTAGGAATAGTTGTATTTGCTGTATTTTCATAGATATATATGGTTTGGGGAGATTTCCGCTGCCCTGCTCACGCTGCCATCTTACCAGAACCCATTTTAGCAGATTTTAAGAGCTATCAGTTGATATCTTATTTTTTATTTTGTATTCATATATCTCATTGGAAATCCAGTTAGTAGTCCTGTTCACCTGGAATGTAATCCTCAATGAGCCCAGTGAATCAAACTTTAGAGGAGCAATGTAAAGTTTTTGAGAGATAAAAAGAGATTCTCTCATGAGTCTCTGCCTAGGATGGACTGAAAAACAATTATTACATCTTTGAAATACTGTATTTAAAAGGAGGTGATCTGTGTTTTAGCTCTACACTTGGTAGAAATTCTCTAGTTAATTTCAACAAAGGTTACGTAAAGAAATACTCAGAAACACATACAGTTCCTGTAAAGTATCACTACTTCCCCTTTGACCTGTCAGTATCATGACTCAGAAATTAATAGGGGTGGTTTCACGTAATCAATGGATACCTGCAGGATTGTTCTTAGCAGTGACCCTGTGAAAACCATGTCCAACCGAACTGTAGGGGAATACTTCTGAGGGGTTTGACTGCCAGTTCTCTGAATCATATGCAGAGTCAGCTGGGAGATTCCACTGATGTTCAGAGGTCAAGGCGAAGGAGTAGGAATTAGGGAGCCAGACTTCTTAGGGAAGGAATTAATGTTGTGCTTGGCATTAAGTGGAGGAGCATGAGACTGGACCATGTAGCATGCCACTTGCTCCAGATAAATTATTTTATGGGAGTATTTGGAGGAAACTGTTATGTGTTGGGGAAACTGGGGTGAAGGTATGGTTTGGACTCCAATGTGATGAGTGACCTAGTGATCCTTGGGCAAAGGGACAAAGGAGGAGCTTCTGTCACATGTTCTTTAAATCTCTCTCAGCCTCGTCTTGGGCCCAGGGAAAGAGGTGCATAAAGCTTCATCTCTAGAAGTTAACGTCCTGCTTATGGTGGGAGTTGACAACTTTGGGGCTTTCAGACATCTTGATAGCATGGGGAGCTGGGTGTGTTTTTAGAATATTTATGTTACATGTGTATGACTAATAATAGCAAATATTTAATTAAGATTTATTTTATGCCAGAACTACTACACGTGTGAAGAGTAGGGTACTCTCAAAGGTTCCCCTTCGCCCTGACCTCTTTGTACCACTGTCTGACTATGCTGACCACACCTAGTCTGGTAACCTTCCTTACTCATTCCCCTCTTCACAGTCTGAGATAAACTGATTCCTCTCTCCCTCTCTGACTGCTCTTTCTAATAATTATGACTTACATATGCACAGCAGGGCGCTACACAGTGCATTCACAGAGACCACTTTATGGTCATTGCTAGTATCGCAATCTCTATTTAACAGATGAAGAAACTGAGGCATAGAAAGGTCAAATAACATGACCAAGTTACACAGCTAGTAAGTGACAGAGCCAGGATTTGAACCTGGGTAGTCTGGCCCCATAATTTATGTTCACCTGTAACATTATTTTTTTTTTTACAAACCAGATGGAAAATATTTATTCAAAAAACATTAATTTTTCTTATAGGACATTTCACCACGTACAATGGGTTACCAACAATGTGGCAAACTGTAGATAAAGCTGGATTAAAAACAATTTATGTAGCACTGTTGTATTTATGTACATTATTTGAGATAAATAAGTTAGGTACTTTATTATGAAGTTATTTGGTTGAATTTCACAAAATATGACTTATGAAATGTTAAGGAGAGGAATCCATACTGAACACCTATTGGACATGAGATCTTTTGCTATGTTTCCTACCACAGTATCTCACAGAATCCTTGCAATAAGCCACGCAGTTTGATACAGTTACCCTTTCTTTACAGAGGAGGAAAAGGATGGAGAACTTAAGGCATAGTAAGTTCTTAACTGTGAAGGTTCTGGGGTCGGACAGACCTGAGTTCAAATCCTGCTTTTGGTGCTTATTAGCTTTGTGATCTTGAGCAAATTACTTTAACCCACAAAAGCCTCTGTCTTCTCATCTGTAAATTGGGGCTTGCATTTATCATTTACTTTGGAGGAATTTGTGAGGATCAAGTGAAACTACAGCTGCCAAGTGTTTGGCACATGATGTCTGCTCAGCACGTGTGAGTTGTCACTGGCACCGCCCAGACCTGGAAACTGCACGAGGCCATGCTGGGAGGTTGAAGCTGGTGTCTGGGTCTCTGAAGGCCACTTTCTTTTCACTATGTCTGGCTCCAGATCTAGGAGGCAGTCATGGACAAGGTAAAGTTAGTTTTAACATCTTCACCCAAGGGTGCTTTCTTAATCCAAGTTGTTAACTTGGGTTCATTCTAGTTCCCTTTCTTCTCAGGCCTCTTGTACCTGTGTAATAACAACACAAAATGAAGAGGGGCTTTGGGGAGGAGAGTGCCAGCCTCCCCCTCCCAAACACTTATCCCACACTAGGGACTGTCCCAGTAAAAGAGGCAGGAGGGAGACAATAGCAGGGACAGGGGGAGGCGCAGGACTTACAGAGTTGGAGTCTCCGAGGCAGGGCTCCCCGGTGACGAGGATGATCTCGGTTTGGAACTTCTGGCAGAGGGGCAAAGCATGGGCTTTGGGGCTAGATAGACACTGACTTGACGCCTAGCCTAGATATTCGCAGTCTCTGTGACCCTATTTGAGTTATCTAACCTTCCCTAGTCTCAGTTTTATCAGTTGTAAATAGGATGATAATAATGGTGACTCTCAAAGCACTGTTGTGAGGATTAAATGAATTAACATGTATGTAAACCACTTAGAATTGTGTCTGACACATGGTAAGCCAAGCTAATTTTTCTTATGCTCCTCCCCTGGGAGATATTAATGGAATCCAAGTCATCTGAAGCCTGAACTTGTGAGGCTGTACAAGAAGAACCAAATAGCATGATTCATAGATGAGCTTTACTTTGAGCACCAGAATATTCTTTGCACTGGGGTGAACTTTATCCCCATGCTTGCACCCAAACTCCCATCTATTTCTTAACCTGGTGGTGATAGATAAATGTTATCAGAAAAATGGAAGAAAGAAATTAGTTAACAGAAGTTCAACATAGAGTGATCTTGGCTGAAAAGTAATTATTCCACTAAACAAGGGATCCCTGTGCAGTGTTAACACATATCAATTTATATTGGAGCACTTGGAGAGTAATGCTGCTTTTGAATAGCGTGTGATAACATCAACGTTCCATAAACAGGATTTTTTTTTCTCTAGACTAGGGAAGGCTTCTTTTTTTAATTTGAAAATATTACATTGGGATTACTTTATTTTATTTCTTTCCTTTTAAGTGTTAGACACCATCATGACCAAGAAATTTGACCTCCTTAATATGCCACTCTCGGTGTTCCCTTACTATACCTCTTTGGGCACAGCTTTGTATGGAAAGGAGAAGCCTCTGATCAAGCTTCCAGCACCATTCAGAGAATCACTGGCTCTTCCCTTGTGGAAGTTCTTGCAGCAAAAGACTCACCTGATTGAGGAAATAAATGATGAACTGAGACGTTGCCACTGTGAGCTGACCTGGTCCCCACTCAGCTGTGAGGTTACCGTCAGACCAGCAGCCACCTTGGTCCATCAAGGAAGACTAAAAATTAAGACCTGGCAGAAAGATGCTTTTACCGCACTCTCCAGCATCAGGTCTAAATATAAAGTTATCTCATTTAAAGTGGACCCGATAGTGTGGGATACTGTGAAAAATGATTTAGAAGATGACAGGATTTTGACTGAGTTTGATGCACTCCTGGGAATTATAACCTTTGTGGGGAAATCAGAGGATATACAAAGCATTGAGCCACAAATCAAGGTATTAATAGAAAGCACCATGCAAAAAATTAAAAGAGAAAAGCAAAGTGTGAAGGACAAAGTAGCTATTTCTCCAGGAAAGTATTCTCTTTTGTGCCACAGTGGTGTACAGGAGCGGCTCTGCACAGAATGCCCGGATGTGGAGATTTCCTATGATGAAGCCAGTCAGCACATGTACTTCAAAGGACTCCAAGCAGATGTGGATAAAGTAAAGTGTGAAATCCAGGAAAAGGTGTATTCCATGGTTATGAAAAACATTCGTGTTCCCCCTGAGGTTTTCCACTTTTTGCAACAAGTAAATTGTGCAGAATTCTCTAAGTCTCTGTTTATAGCACAGAAAATTCTTGCAACTTTTGAGCTAGATGGTACAACTATTTCCTTAACCAGCTATTCTCTTGAAGTCCTATTAGAAGCTGAAAAGCAAATAAGCAGTGCCTTAAGTTGTAAGCACATAGACATTGAGGACAAGGGAGTTCTTATGGACAATAAATGGAAAGGGCTCACTCAGAGTTTAAGTAAGAAACATAATTCCTCCCCAAAGACTGTAGTAATCAATCAGTTGACTTCAGATGACACAGCTGAGGTCATCATCTCCGGCTATGTAGAAGAAGTAAATAAAGTCCATGGCTTGCTTTACAAGTTCTTGGAAAAACACATGAAAATAGAGAGATGGATTGAAGTAAAGTCTTCCTTAGTTTTTGATTATTTAAGGATGGAAAAGAAGGTGTTCTGGAAGAAGTTAAAGAGGGCAAGTGTTCACGTAATTTTCCATTCTGAGAATAAACAAAAAGGCATTTTACTAATTGGCCCAAAGATTAGAATCCTGGAGGGAATGAACATCATCGAGCAAGCCCGGGATTCAGTCTGTGTTAAAAGCATCCATATCGATAAGCCAGGAACCAGCCAGTTCTTCAAGGACAAAGCTCGGTATTATAAAGGTGAAGTCAAACAGTTATTTGGTTGTTTTATTGAACTACAGGAGAATGAAGGAGAGGAGGTGGGAGGCAGCCCGGGGGGCCAGAAGTGCCTCTGTTGGACAGAGGTGGTCCCGGGAGTCTCCCTCATTGTGCAGCAGGGAGATCTGACACAGTTTCCTGTGGACGTGGTGGTGAACGCAGCAAACGAGGATCTCAAGCTCAGCAGTGGCCTTGCGGCTGCTCTTTCCCAAGCAGCTGGTCCTGAGCTCCAAGCAGACTGTGACCAGATAGTGAAGAGGAGGGGCAAGATCCTACCTGGCCATGCCACCATCTCAAAAGCAGGACAGCTCCCGTACCGCCATGTGATCCATGCGGTAGGGCCCCAGTGGAAGCAAGATGGGGCCGGGAAGCATGTCTGCCAGCAAAAGAGAGCTGTGGACGAGAGTCTCTGTTTGGCTGAAGAACACAAGTACCGATCCATAGCCATCCCTGCTATTAGCTCCGGGGCCTTGGGCTTTCCCTTGGCCCTGTGTGTGAGGACCATTGTTTTGGCAATCAAGGAGAACTTCCAGCGTAGCCAGGCCGGACGCACCTTGAAAGAGATTTACCTCGTGGATTCAGCAGAGAACACCGTGGAGGCCTTCGCCGATGCTGTGAAGGGTGTCTTTAAGGATGTCCAGCCTGACACTGCTTCCCTGCCCAATTTACCAGCAGCAGCCCTGCCCAGGGTGAGACGAGTTCATGGCAGCAGATGGATTCTGCTGTCCCCAGAAGGCCTGCAGATCCTGTTGGTCAGAGGAGATGTGCAAAGTCCTTCGGTGAGTGTCCCTTGCTCCAGCCCCCCCACCCCCCATGGTGTGGTGACTCCAGGTAGTCTGTCGCCAAAGGAAGATCAGAATCCAGGGAAGAAGCAAGGGAAAGGATCTGTGTCCCCCAGCCCTACCTTGTAACAGCTTTCCTTAGAAAACAGGGCTACTTCAGGACATCTGCTAATAGAGATTGGCCACTTATTGGTGGGAACTGAAAGTGTATTCAGGGTGGCAGGTTTCCAGTAACTGTGAAAACCTTACATTCACAAGGCTCTCACTACTTTTTCAGTGCTTTTACCCCTGCTGTATTTTGGCAAATCTAAAATTCATTTCCCATCAGATTTATCGATAGCAGGTACAGGAAAAATGGAGCATAGGATGGGGGCAGAGGACAGGAATCTTGTCAATGGAGCTGAGCCAGGGTGAGCAGGGGGCCTGGGTCTGAGGGATGATTAGCACCCAACACCAGAAAGAAATTTTGGGGAAGAAAGTAGAAAGTGGATCTGGGAAAGGTTTGGGTATCATGTAGGGACCATTCTTGCAGGTCTGCCAGAGGGTGACATATTTTTATTTATTTATTTATGTTTATTTTTATTTTTTATTAAGGTATCATTGACATACACTCTTATGAAGGTTTCACATGAAAAACAATGTGGTCACTACATTCACCCATATTATGAAGTCCCCTCATACTCCATCGAAGTAGGGTGACATGTTTTTGTTTGGGGCTTTTTTTGCTATTATTTATATACAATTACATGAGCAACATTATGGTTACTAAACTCCCCCTATTATCAAGTCCCCACCACATACCCCATTGCTGTCACTGTCCATCAGCGTACTAAGATGCTATAGAATCATTACTTGTCTTCTCTGTAAATACTGCCTTTCCTGTATCTCCCCCTTCCCCCCGCTACATTATGTGTGCTGATTGTAATAGCTCTTTTTCCCCCTTATCCCTCCCTTCCCGCCCATCTTCCCCAGTCCCTTTCCCTTTGGTAGCTATTAGTCCATTCTTGGGTTCTGTGAGTCTGCTGCTGTTTTGTTCCTTCAGTTTTTTCTTTGTTTTTATACTCCACATATGAGTGAAATCATTTGATACTTGTCTTTCTCCGCCTGGCTTATTTTACTGAGCATAACACCATCCACCTCCAACCATGTTGTTGCACATGGTAGGATTTGTTTTCTTCTTATGGCTGAATATTATTCCATTGTGTATATGTACCACATCTTCTTTATCCATTCATCTACTGATGGACACTTAGGTTGCTTCCATTTCTTGGCTATTGTAAATAGTGCTGTGATAAACATAGGGGTGCATATGTCTTTTTCAAACTGGACTGTTGCATTCTTAGGGTAAATTCCTAGGAGTGGAATTCCTGGGTCAAATGGTATTTCCATTTTGAGTTTTTTGAGAACCCTCCATACTGCTTTCCACAATGGTTGAACTAATTTACATTCCCACCGGCAGTGTAGGAGGGTTCCCCTTTCTCTACATCCTCGCCAACATTTGTTGTTGTTTGTCTTTTGGACGGTGGCCATCCTTACTGGTGTGAGGTGATATGTCATTGTGGTTTTAATTTGCAATTCTGTGATGACTAGCGATATGGAGCATCTTTTCATGTGCCTGTTGGCCATCTGAATTTCTTCTTTGGAGAAGTGTCTGTTCAGCTCCTCTGCCCATTTTTTAATTGGCTTATTTGATTTTTGTTTGTTGAGGTGGGGTGACATGTTTTTAAAGAATGTACTCAACAACCTTTTCAACATAAGTAGAAATCATATTTTTCTTCTTCAATGCCATGAGGTAGACTCCAGGTGTCTTCTTGTTTCACAGATGAAAGAATGAGAGCTGGAGGGGTTAAGTAGTTTGCCCAACAGAGCCCTGAAAGCCCTCTGTTCCCCCAGGTTGTTACTTCTTTTTAACTGAGGGGTGGTGGGCAGTTCTGAGGAAGAAATTCCCAGGAAGGCCATTTACGGATCTTCTTTGGAGGAATGTCTATTCAGATCTTTTGCCCTGCTTTTAAATTCGGTTATCATTCTATTACTGGGTTTTAAGAATTCTTTATATTCTGGATGCAGGTCCCTTACCAGGTATTTGATTTGCAAATATCTTCTCTCATTCTGTGGGTCATCCTCTTTTTTTGTTTCAAGTTGTTACTTTGTTTAAAAAATTGGATTTCTACTTACAGTAAGCTCAAGTAATAATGAAAAGAATGAGAGCTAACACTGATTATTTACTCTGTGCCATGCATATGTTAAGTGCTCGGCATGCATTTTTCTCTTTCAATGCCGTGAGGTAGACTCCAGGCGTCTTCTTGTTTCACAGATGAAAGAATGAGCGTTGGAGGGGTTGGAATTTGTTCAGGTTCTTGACCACTGCACTATTTCCAAATATTAAAAATAATTTTGTTTCTCATTTGAAACATCAAATAAACAAAAACTCTTTGGACTAAGAGTCAGTAATTGGAATGAGTTCCATTCCTTGTCCATCTTGAACACTGAATAGTAAGACCTTCCTTCCATTCTTGTCAGTCCTACAGATGCGCGGCTTCTGATGCCACAGTACCTGCTGTGTGCCCAGCGACCCATGCAGGGTGGCTCTGAAAATCAATTGGTCACATTCCTTCTCCTGTCTTCTGTGAACCTCTTAATCTAGCCTAATTCATCTGCTCACATTAACTGTCCTGCTAGAAAAGCTTCTAAGGCTCTTCATTGTTGGGAAGTCCAGCTGGCTTGGCACTCAGGGCCTTTGCATTCTACCCCCAAGGTGACACTTCTAGACTGGCTTGCGCCATTTTGCTGCAGAAACTCTGTCAGGTCAAATCAATCTGCTCACAGCTCACAACCGCCCTTGCGGTTCGCCTTCCGAATGACTTCTCTGTCTTTCTCCGCCTGCTGTGCAACTCTTCCTGTTTCCCAAGACTCCGCATCAGTCGTGGTGTCTTCACTAGCCGCTAAAGCCACTTCCTCGTACTCCTTCAGTGATCCTGTCATTTCCAAATTGCTTTTGACAGCTCATTTTTGTCCTGGAATGTTATTTAAAATACATCTAATAACACTTTGTCTTGGGGTGGTATTTCAGTGTCTGAAAATCAGTCATTTTAGTCGTTCCCCATGGTGCCCACCCCAGTGGTGCAAAGATAGCACTCCCTGATGAATGCTGCATGTCAGAATTTGAAACGAATTGTCGGTTTTGTTTTTAAGGCCGACGTTGTTGTGAACTCCATTTCCCCGGACCTCCAACTTAATAAAGGGTCCCTTTCTCAGGCCATCTTAGCAAAAGCCGGGCCAAAACTCCAGGAGGAACTGGACACAGTCGGACAAATGGCAGAGGTTGGTGTGGGCACAGTTCTGCAAACCAGCGGCCACAGCCTGCGCTGCCGCCATGTGCTTCACGTGGTGGCTCCGGTCTGGAAGAATGGCAATGCATCTTCACTCAAGGTGGGGCCTGGTTTTAAATTCTCCAGGAAATTGGGTAGCCCATTCATTATAATGCAGATTGGACCCTGTCCCTTTCCCTTCAGTCATGCATTCTCAGCAAGTTCCACCATTCTGGCCTTTTCTTCCAGTGGTAGCCTAAGTCTCCTGAAGACTAGTTACTATTGTGAAGTGATTACAGTGCTTCCTCCTTATGGGGCCGGGGAAGAGTTACTGAAGAGAACACATCTTTAGAGAGGAAGGCTAGGCATGGGCTTGAAGAATAGACAAGAATGAAGGATTAGAACCATAGTTGCTTTACTTCTTTCCTTCATCACTGAGTTTGAATCTTTTTGGAGAATCGCTCACACTCCCTTTTCTTTTTCCTCATCTACTCCTGTGTTTCCTTTCCCCTTCTGACTGCCCTTCATCTCTCTTGAAAGTAAAAAGGAGTAGACAGAGATCACAAAGTTGTTAACTTCTTGTTCTTTTTGTTCTAACTCCCCTTTCTAGGCAATATATATAAAGATGTGCTTTGTGCTTTTCAGATCATGGAAGACATAATCAGAAAATGTTTGGAAATCACTGACCGTTTGTCCTTGAGATCAATTGCATTTCCAGCAATAGGAACGGGAAATTTGAGGTTTCCTAAAAACGTTTTTGCTGAACTAATCATTTCTGAAGTGTTAAAATTTAGTAGCAAGAATCGCCTGACAACTTTACAAATGGTTCACTTTCTGCTGCACCCAAATGATCTTGAAAATATTCAGGTACTTCCTCATTCACTTCTGGTTACTTTGGCAGCTAAGCCTTAATATTTTCAAATGTCTTCTTGGTCTAATAGGTTGTTTCTTTCTTGTATTCTCCATATGAGAAAGTAAAGGGGTACTCTAAATCAGTTGTGGTGTGGAAAATTTCAAGCAAATTTATAGATAAAGAAAAAATTTCTTATTAAAGGGAATTTCAAACATACATAAAAGTAAACAAAATAGTATAATGAGCTCCCTTGTAGCCATCATTCATCTCCACAGTTATCAACCTATGGCCAATATGTTTTATGTTTTATCTTTATTTCCAGTTATTTCCCTTCTTCTCATATTATTTTGAAGCAAAGTTCAGACATACATTTGACCCATAAACTATTTAGTAAGTATTTTAGACAATAGGATTCTTTTTAAAAAGTAACAAACACAATACTATTTCACCCATAAAAAATATTGAAATCATTCCATTTTTTCATCAATCACCAAGTCAGTGTTCAAATTTCCAGTTGTCTCATACACGTTTTATTTTGTTTTTACAGCTTGTTTGTTTGAATTAGAATCCAAATAAAGCCCATATATTGCAAAGGAGTTGGCATATCCCTTAATCCTTTTTTTCATATATAGAATTGATTCTCTTCCATATGAAAATAGAAATTTTAATAGATAACATAAAAGTTGGGGTCCTGTAAATAGGAGGAATAAGTTGGGGTCCTATAAATAAGAGAATATCAGGATGAGATCCAGTTAAAGGGTGTGGTTAGAATGAACTCAGCACATCCACGCAGGAGTAGAGCTTTGGGACCAGAAATACCAGACCGTCTTTGGTTATAGAGAGTCCATCAAAAGCTCACATTTCCTGAACTTCAGCTGTGGGTGAGCCACTGGACGTGGCATTATGGGAGAACAAGAGGTATTTAATAAGAAGCCATTATCCCTGCCCTCCAAGTCTTCAGAGTCCAATAAAGTAGCTGCCATTAAATGTTTGAACGGTTTCATGATAGTGCAAGAATTAAACAAACAGATTATGTCAGCAACCTAAGAGATGTCCATGGATCATGGGCCACCTGAATTTTTTGGTCATATTAAATTCTTTTCTGGATCTAGATACTACCTGTAAGTTCTTTAGAAGCAAATTGAACCTGAATTCTAATCAAGCAGCCAAACCACTGAGCAAAATATGTATGTGTTCCATTTGGTTGGCCTGTATAGCCACAATAATTTCTAGTCAATAAATGCTTTGAACACCCTCTCTTTGGCTCGTAGTGTACAAGGTGAAGGGGCTCATGGAATGGGCATGTAGCATGGACTTCCCATCCTGTGATAAATCACAATTACTTTAGGGGCTAAGATTTATATATATAAGTGAACTAAATTAGAGAAATGAAATGCTAAGAGTTTTTTAATGAGTGGCTGAGTGAATAGGAGAATGAGTCCTGTGACATGGACCTGAAACATTCAAATCTCACTATTTCTGTGCAACTCGTCTTTATTTTCCTTCCTAAGGACTCTGAGTACTCTGCAAATATTCTATGAAAAGATCAGTCTAGACAGTCACTTTTACTGCCACTGGAAATAGTATGGATTCTCCATACATGGCTATGACACTTTTTGTCTTAAGACTTTTAGGGACAGTTAAACTTGGTTGTATTTTCACAAAAATCATCAAGACTTTTTGAGATGTTTTTTGGTGGAGACTGTAACAGAAGTTGCAAAACCAGCCCATGGTCTGAACATGGCCTCTAGACATGCTTCCTTGGGGCTACTTAAAAAAAAAACTGGATCAGTTATAACACTTAAGATTCAGACATTTCACATAAAACTGGATATCCACTGTGATCTAAAAAATTCAAAAGTTTCTGGCACACACTGCATGTGGATTTCAGCCTGAACAGTTTGCCGTGCCTGAGCGGCTGGTGCCCTGTAGTTCTCTAGAGTTAAACCCGTTCACCTTTCATGCGTAGCTTACTTGCCTGGCCCCTGGAGGCCTGTGGGCCTGAGGCCCTGCCTCTGCAGTCTCTCCTGGTCCCTCTCCCCTTATATCAGCCTTTTAGCCAAGAAGTTACTTGTTTTTTTCCCAACAAAATTCTGCTTGTTTACAAGAAGGAAGAAAGTGATGATTTGGGGGTTTCACTACCAGGCAAAGAAATGGAATTCCAGGCTCACTGACCCTAGACGACACACACACCTCTGTTCCCCAGAGCACCACTCCCTGGCCATTCCTCTGCTGGTACAAAGAGGATGCTAAAAACTGAAGTGTTGGGGTCCTTGTCATTATCTTTCTCTTAACACTGTATTGTTTACAACTGACAAGTTGTTTGCTCTTCCTGATTATGAAAATAATAGATGTTCATTATAGAGACTTTGAACACAACAAAAGGCAGAAATTCTTTTAGTTTATTTCATTTTAGTCTTATACATATATGTACTTTTAAGAGTGGGATTATATAATGTAACGATATCATTCTTCTTTCATTTAATAGTATGAAATAAGCATTTCCTCTTTCAAAGACTCTTCTATTCTTTGAAAATGGGATTTTTAATAGCTGCTAAATGTTCTAAAACACTTTGTCTATTACAAATAGCATGTAATGAATAGCCTTGTATTTATATCTTTGTTTACATCTTGGCAGTTTTCACACAATGCATGTAGAAACAGAATTATTTTTGTAACTTGAAAACTCTATAATGAAAATAAATAAGACTTCAAGAGTTGTTCTCTCCTGAATATATGTGCATGCAAGATCAAAAGCCCCAATGGATCAAATTCATTCATCTACTGAGGATTGTCGTGGTCAAACCTGTCTTTGTATTTCCAGGCATTTTCAGATGAATTTGCCCGAAGGAATAATGGAAATGTTATCAGTGACAAACCTCCCCAGGCTGAAGATGCACCAGGTTCAGTAAAGCTTTTAAATTGGGAAATTATTTCTATTGCTAAATAACAATTCAATGATAGGTGAAAGGTGGTAGGATGACTTTCATAAAAAAATGAATTTGTGATAAAGAAGATATTAAATTATACTCCATACACCTGAGCTTGTAAGACACTGGCCATGTTTATGTGATCTGAAGTGAAAGAGTAGGCCGGCTAAGTTATAGAATCTGTACAGTGGGTTTTAAGTAGTGATGAGGCTGTGATTGTCTAAGACGATGTGACGTGTGTTCAGAAACAGACACCTTTAAGGGGGAAATACCAGCCCGGTGCTTCCCCTCTGTTGAATTTGCTGTTGCTGTATGGAGTTCTTGCTGCATTAAGTTTGCTGAGGCTTCTTGAATCAAATGTGTA
The DNA here is from genome assembly GCA_032199065.1 of Smutsia gigantea. Classification (NCBI taxonomy): domain Eukaryota; kingdom Metazoa; phylum Chordata; class Mammalia; order Pholidota; family Manidae; genus Smutsia; species Smutsia gigantea. The sequence continues at coordinate 155,885 of JAVSCE010017510.1, forward strand.
TGTCTTCCAACAAATTTGGGGACTTTTCAGTCCTTTCTTCAATTTTTTTCCTGTGCTGGTCTCTCTTGTCTCCTGGTTCTTCAGTAACATGCATGTTGAGCCTTTTCATCAAGTCCCAAAGGTCCCAGTGATCTGTTCTATTTTTTTTTTCAATTTTTGTTCTCTGCATTTTTCAGATTGGATAACTTTTATGAAACAACCTCCAAGTTCACTGACTCTTTTCTCTGCCTACTTCACTGCCCATCCAGTGAATTTTTTATTTCAGATACTATATTCTTACGTCTAAAATGCCCATTGGATTCTCTTTTTACAGTTTATATTTCTCTGCAGAGACTCTTTCTTTGTCCATTTATTCCAGATCATCTCATGCATTCAGCTGTGTTCACTTGGACTCAGGGAAGATAGTTACAGTAGGTGCTTTAAAGTCTTGGATAATCCCAACATCTGGTCATCTTGAGATTAGCATTTATATCATTTGTCTTTACCCTTGAGAATTGTTCATATTTTACTCATTCTTTGTATGACAAGCAATTTTGGATTACAGACTGGGCATTTTAAGTATTCTATTGTGTCCCCTTAAACTCCTGCAGAAAGCAGTCGTTGTTTTGTTCATTTGCTTTAGCAGGCAATCAGTCAGTTCAGTTCAGTCTGAAAGTTGGGTCTCACCTTCTTGTTGGGTAGCAGTTCTGATGTTAATTCAGTTCTCAAAGCCTTTGCTCTGCTGCTCTGGTCTGCCCCCACGCAGCTCCGGGGGGAGCTCAGGATTTGTTCCAGCTCATACACACAGCAGGGAATCACCTTCTCCCGCTCTCCCTCTCTAGGACTCCTCTTACACTCCAGCTCAGAGGAGCGCATTTCCTAGGTTCTCTTGTCAGAGCGATGGGGCTCTCTAGGAGTTTAAGCTGCCTGTTCTGTTGCCTCCTAGTGTTGTGTGATCAGGGTTACCCTTGGGCAAAGTGCAGAGAGAAAAGGGAGACAGAGAGAAACAGGGATTGCCCATACACATACATACACATATTTTAGGCCACAAGGTTCCTTTTTCCTGATTCTTCTGGACAGAAATACAGAATGTCTGTTAGCGCCCTGTTGGTGCCACTCTGGAGTTCTGCCACCTTGGGGCAGGGCCTGGAGTACCAAAGGAAGGACATTCCCAGCAATGAGGATTGCCTCTCCCACTCTTCAGCCCACAGGGCCCCCCTTCCCCCGTCCTCTGGCCACAAGGACAGGGCATCTCTGAAAGCTTTGCTTGTGCGGTTCTGCGACTAGGGCCACATTTGAGCCAGCACTGGGACAGAAAAGAGGAGAAATTTCAAAACCAAACAAAGTGGGCAACTCTTCCCTGTACAGGTTGCTTCTTCAAGTTTTGACTCCCTTCCCCAGTCAGCCTGCTGTTTACTTTTCAGTTGTCAGTGGCTTTCTGTACTTGTCCTGTGTTTTTAGTTGTCATCAGTGGAAGAGATACGCTCTAGTGGGCTGCCTTCACCATGGCCAGCAGCACAAGTCTATGTTTGTTATGTATTAGAGCTTATAATCCTTTTTCAGAAGCAGACCATTGAGGCTCAGACTCAGGGCCAGGTCAAGGGCCGGAGACTACAGGCAGGAGGAAGTACAAGAGGGGCACATGTGAGGGGCAGGAGACCTAAGCCACTCTTGCCATAACTGACTTGGTTATTGATTCCATGTTTTTCTTCTCAGGTTTCTCTGGAACTGTTTCTAGCCCTGATTTACGAATGCATGAAATGAAGATTGGGCCCATCACCTTTCAGGTGGCCTCTGGAGATATCACCAGAGAAGAGGCAGATGTGATCGTAAATTCAACATCAAAGTCATTTAATCACAAAGCAGGTACTTTACTAAGGATTTTGACGAGCATAGTATTTAACTGTTGGCTTATTCATATTGAATAATTTAAAAATTATTCTGACATGGTTTCTAATAATTGGTAATCATTGGTTTATGAATTTTTCTTCTTTTTTATCAGAAATACCCAGGCTACAGGATTCCTCTGATGATGGGGAAAACGTTTAGATAATGAGGCAATCATTTTAATGAAAATGTACTGTACTGATTTTTTGTTCATGTTTCTCTTCATCTTGATTTTCTCCTGTAGGGGTCTCCAAAGCAATTTTAGAACGTGCTGGCCAAAGTGTGGAAATGGAATGTTCTCACCAAAGTAAGACACGTTATTTTTTGGTCCTAAATTATAAGTGGAAGGCTGAATATGGGAGGCTGTGGAGAGGCTGGGGAAAATCTTGGGATTGGGGACACAACCTGTGAATATTTTCTTTTTTTATAATTTATTTAAGTATCATTAATCTACAATTACATAGGCAATATTATGGTGATTAAACTACCCCCTTCATCAGGTCCCCCCCACCAACCCCATTACGGTCACTGTCCATCAGCATAGTGAGATGCTATAGAATCACTACTTGTCTTCTCTGAGTTGTACAGCCCTCCCCGTGCCCCCCCAACATTACATCTGCTAATCGTAATGCCCCTTTTTCCCCTTTGTCCCTCACTTCCCACCCATCCTCCCCAGTCCCTTTCTCTTTGGTAACTATTAGTCCTTTCTTGGGTTCTGTGAGTCTGCTGCTGTTTTGTTCCTTCAGTTTTTTTTTCTTTGTTCTTATACTCCACATATGAGTGAAATCATTTGATACTTGTCTTTTTCGGCTTGGCTTATTTCACTGAGGATAATACTCTCTAGCTCCATCCATGTTGTTGCAAATGGTAGGATTTGTTTTCTTCTTATGGCTGAATAATATTCCATTGTGTATAGGTACCACCTCTTCTTGATCCATTCATCTACTGATGGACACTTAGGTTGCTTCCATTTCTTGGCTATTGTAAATAGTGCTGCGATAAACATAGGGGTGCATATGTCTTTTTCAAACTGCACTGCTGCATTCTTAGGGTAAATTCCTAGGAGTGGGATCCCTGGGTCAAATGGTATTTCTATTTTGAGTTTTTTGAGGAACCTCCATACTGCTTTCCACAATGGTTGAACTAATTTGCATTCCCACCAGCAGTGTAGGAGGGTTCCCTTTTCTCCACATCCTTGCCAACATTTGTTGTTGTTTGTGTTTTGGATGTTGGCCATCCTCACTGCTGTGAGGTGATATCTCATTGTGGTTTTAATCTGCATTTCTCTGATGACTAGTGATGTGGAGCATCTTTTCATGTGCCTGTTGGCCATCTGAGTTTCTTCTCTGGAGAAGTGTCTATTCATGTTCTCTGCCCATTTCTTAATTGGATTATTTACTTTATGTTTGTTGAGGTGCGTGAATTCTTTATATATTTTGGACGTCAACCCCTTATCAGATACGTCATTTATGAATATATTCCCCATACTGTAGGATGTCTTTTTGTTCTACTGATGGTGTCCTTTGCTGTACAGAAGCTTGTTAGCTTGATATAGTCCCATTTGTTCATTTTTGCTTTTGTTTCCTGGGGAGATATGTTCATGAAGAAGTCGCTCATGTTTATGTCCAAGATATTGTTGCCTATGTTTTTTTATAAGAGTTTTATGGTTTCATGACTTACATTCAGGTCTTTGATCCACCTTGAGTTTACATTTGTGTATGGGGCTAGACAGTAGTCCAGTTTCATTCTCTTACATGTAGGTGTCCAGTTTTTCCAACACCAGCTGCTGAAGAGGCTGTCATCTCCCCATTGTATATCCAAGGCTCCTTTATCAAATATTAATTGACTGTATATGTTTGGGTTAATGTTTGGATTTTCTATTCTGTTCCACTGGTCTGTGGGTCTGTTTTTGTGCCAATACCAAATTGTCTTGATTACTGTGGCTTTGTAGTAGAGCTTGAAGTCAGGGAGCATAATTCCCCTGTTTTATTCCTCCTTCTCAGGATTGCTTTGGCTATTCGGGGTCTTTTGTGGTTCCATATGAATTTTAGAATTATTTGTTCCAGTTCATTGAAGAAAGCTGTTGGTAGTTTGATAGGGATTGCATTGAATCTGTAGTTGCTTTAGGTAGTATAGCCATTTTGACATTGTTTATTCTTCCTAGCCATGAGCATGGGATGAATCTCCAGTTGTTAGTGTCCTCTTTAATTTCTCTTAGGAGTGTCTTGTAGTTTTCAGAGTACAGGTCTTTCACTTCCTTTGTTAGGTTTATTCCTAGGTATTTTATTCTTTTTGATGCAACTGTGAATGGAATTCTTTTCCTGATTTCTCTTTTGTTAGCTCATCATTAGTGTATAGGAAAGCAACAGATTTCTGTGTGTTAATTTTGTATCCTGCAAGTTTGCTGAATACAGATATTACTTCTAGAAGTTTTGGAGTGGAGTCTTTAGGGTTTTTTATGTACAGTATCGTGTCATCTGCAAATAGTGACAATTTGACTTCTTCTTTACCAATCGGGATGCCTTGTATGTCTTTGTTTTGTCTGATTGCTGTGGCTAGGACCTCCAGTACTATGTTGAATAACAGTGGAGAGAGTGGGCATCCCTGTCTTGTTCCCGATCTTAGATGAAAAGCTTTCAGCTTCTCGCCATTAAGTATGATGTTAGCTGTGGGTTTGTTATATATGGCCTTTCTGATGTTGAGCTACTTGCCGTCTATACCCATTTTGTTGAGAGTTTTAATCGTGAATGGATGCTGAATTTTGTCAAATGCTTTTTCAGCATCTATGGAGATGGTCATGTGGTTTTTGTTCTTCTTTTTGTTGATGTGGTGGATGATGTTGATGGATTTTCGAAGGTCTACCATCCTTGCATTCCTGGGATGAATCCCACTTGATCATGGTGTATGATCCTCTTGATGTATTTTTGAATTCGATTTGCTAATATTTTGTTGAGTATTTTTGCATCTACGTTCTTCAGTGATATTGGTCTGTAATTTTATTTTTTGGTGAGGTCTTAGCCCGGTTGTGGTATTAGAGTGATGCTGGCTTCATAGAATGAGTTTGGAAGTATTCCTTCCTCTTCTATTTTTTGGAAAGGATACACATTCTTATTAAAGTGCACATGGAACATTTTCCAGAATAGACCACATACTAGGCCACAAAAAGAACCTCAGTAAATTGAGAAATATTGAAATTCTACCAACCAACTTCTCAGATCATGAAGGTATAAAACTAGAAATAAATTTTAGAAAGAAATTAAAAAGGCTCACAAATACGTGGAGACTTAACCACATTCTCCTAATTAATCAATGGGTTAATGACCAAATAAAAACAGAAATCAAAGAATATATGGACACTAATGACAACAACACAAAGCCACAACTTCTGTGGGACGCAGCAAAGGCAGTTCTAAGAGGAAAGTATATTGCAATCCAGGCCTATTTAAAGAAGGAAGAACATTCCCAAATGAATAGTCTAAAGACACAATTACTGAAATTGGAAAAAGAAGAACAAATGAGGCCCAAAGTCACCAGAAGGAGGGACATAATAAAGATCAGAGAAGAAAGAAATAAAATTGAGAAGAATAAAACAATAGAAAAAAATCAATGAAACCAAGAGCTGGTTCTTTGAAAAAATAAACAAAATAGATAAACCCCTAGCCAGACTCATTAAGAGAAAAAGAGAATCTACACACATAAACAGAATCAGAAATGAGAAAGGAAAAAATCACGACAGACCCCACAGAAATACAAAGAATTATAAGAGAATATTATGAGTACCTATATGCTAACATGCTGGAAAACCTAGAAGAAATGGACAACTTCTTAGAAAAATACAACCTTCCAAGACTGACCAAACAAGAAACAGAAAAACTAAACAGACCAATCACCTGTAACGAAATTGAAGCGGTAATCAAAAAACTACCCAAGAACAAAATCCCTGGGCCAAATGGATTCACCTCTGAATTCTACCAGACATATAGAGAAGAAATAACACCCATTCTCCTTAAAGTCTTCCAAAAAAATAGAAGAGGAGGGAATACTTCCAAACTCATTCTATGAAGCCAGCATCACTCTAATACCAAAACCGGGCAAAGACCTCACCAAAAAAGAAAATTACAGACCAATATCCCTGATGAACATAGATGCAAAAATACTCAACAAAATATTAGCAAACCGAATTCAAAAATACATCAAGAGGATCATACACCATGATGAAGTGGGATTCATCCCAGGGATGCAAGGATGGTACAACATTCGAAAATCCATCAACATCATCCACCACATCAACAAAAAGAACAAGAACCACATGATCATCTCCATAGCTGCTGAAAAAGCATTTGACAAAATTCAACATCCATTCATGATTAAAACTCTCAACAAAATGGGTATAGAGGGCAAGTACCTGAATATCATAAAGGCTACATATGACAAACCCACAGGTAACATCATACTTAACAGCGAGAAGCTGAAAGCTTTTCATCTAAGATTGGGAACAAGACAGGGATGCCCACTCCATCCACTGTATTTCAACTTGGTATTGGAGGTCCTAGCCACAGCAATCAGACAAAACAAAGAAATACAAGGCATCCAGATTGGTAAAGAACAAGTCAAACTGTCACTCTTTGCAGATGACATGATATTGTACATTAAAAACCCTAAAGACTCCACTCCAAAACTACTAGAACTAATATCTCAATTCAGCAAAGTTGCAGGATACAAAATTAACACACAGAAATATGTTGCTTTCCTATAAACTAAAAATGAACTAACAGAAAGAGAAATTAGAAAAATAATTCCATTCACAATTGCATCAAAAAGAATAAAATACCTAGGAATAAACCTAATGACGGAAGTGAATGACCTATACTAGGAAAACTACAAGACACTCCTAAGAGAAATTAAAGAGGACACTAACAACTGGAGATTCATCCCATGCTCATGGCTAGGAAGAATAAACAATGTCAAAATGGCTATACTACCTAAAGCAACTACAGATTCAATGCAATCCCTATCAAACTACCAACAGCTTTCTTCAATGAACTGGAACAAATAATTCTAAAATTCATATGGAACCACAAAAGACCCCGAATAGCCAAAGCAATCCTGAGAAGGAGGAATAAAACAGGGGAATTATGCTCCCTGACTTCAAGCTCTGCTACAAAGCCACAGTAATCAAGACAATTTGGTATTGGCACAAAAACAGACCCACAGACCAGTGGAACAGAATAGAAAATCCAAACATTAACCCAAACATATACAGTCAATTAATATTTGATAAAGGAGCCTTGGATATACAATGGGAGATGACAGCCTCTTCAGCAGCTGGTGTTGGAAAAACTGGACAGCTACATGTAAGAGAATGAAACTGGACTACTGTCTAGCCGCATACACAAAGGTAAACTCAAGGTGGATCAAAGACCTGAATGTAAGTCATGAAACCATAAAACTCTTAGAAAAAAACATAGGCAACAATATCTTGGACATAAACATGAGCAACTTCTTCATGAACATATCTCCCCAGGCAAGGGAAACAAAAGCAAAAATGAACTAGTGGGACAATATCACGCTGAAAAGCTTCTGTACAGCAAAGGACACCATCAGTAGAACAAAAAGACATCCTACAGTATGGGGAATATATTCATAAATGACGTATCTGATAAGGGGTTGACATTGAAAATATGTAAAGAACTCATGCACCTTATCAAACATAAAGTAAATAATCCAATTAAGAAATGGGCAGAGGACATGAATAGACACTTCTCCAAAGAAGAAATTCAGATGGCCAACAGGCACATGAAAGATGCTCCACATCACTAATCATCAGAGAAATGCAGAGTAAAACCACAATGAGATAATATCACACCTCACACCAGTGAGGATGGCCAACATCCAAAACACAAACAACAACAAATGTTGACGAGGATGTGGAGAAAAGGGAACCCTCCTACACTGCTGGTGGGAATGTAAATTAGTTCAACCATTGTGGAATGCAGTATGGACATTCCTCAAAAAACTCAAAATAGGAATACCATTTGACCCATGAATTCCACTCTTAGGAATTTACCCTAAGACTGCAGCAGCGCAGTTTGAAAACGACATATGCACCCCTATGTTTATCGCAGCACTATTTACAATAGCCAAGAAATGGAAGCAACCTAAGTGTCCATCAGTAGATGAATGGATCAAGAAGAGGTGGTACATATACACAATGGAATATTATGCAGCCATAAGAAGAAAACAAATCCTACCATTTGCAACAACATGGATGGAGCTAGAGGGTATTATGCTCAGTGAAATAAGCCAAGCCGAAAAAGACAAGTATCAAATGATTTCACTCATATGTGGAGTATAAGAACAAAGAAAAAAAAAAATGAAGGAACAAAACAGCAGCAGACTCACAGAACCCAAGAGCGGACTAATAGTTACCAAAGGGAAAGGGACTGGGGAAGATGAGTGGGAAGTGAGGGCTTAGAGGGAAAAAGGGGCATTACGATTAGCTGATGTAATGTTGGGGGGGCATGGGGACGGCTGTACAACTCAGAGAAGACAAGTAGTGATTCTATAGCATCTCACTATGCTGATGGACAGTGACTGTAATGGGGTTCGTGGGGGGGAACCTGACGAATGAATGTGTAGTTTAATAACCATAATATTGCACATGTAATTGTAGATTAATGATACCAAAATAAAGTATATAAAAGAAAAAAGAAAAAAATGTGTATCCTGCTTCTTTTGGATATAAAGTTCTGTAGATATCTGTTAGGTCCATCTGTTCTAGTGTGTTTTTCAGTGCCTCTGTGTCTTTACTTATTTTCTGTGTGGTTGATCTGTCCTTTGGAGTGAGTGGTGTGTTGAAGTCTCCTAAAATGAATGCATTGCTCTCTATTTCCTCCTTTAATTCTGTTAGTATTTGTTTCACATATGCCGGCGCTCCTGTGTTGGGTGCATATATATTTAAAATGGTTATATCCTCTTGTTGGACTGACCCCTTTATCATTATGTAATGTCCTTCTTTATATCTTGGTACTTTCTTCGTTTTGAAGTCTATTTTGTCTGATACAAGTACTGCAACACCTGCTTTTTTCTCTTTGTGGTTTGCATGAAATATCTTTTTCCATCCCTTCACTTTTAGTCTGTGTATATCTTTGGGTTGGAGGTGAGTCTCTTGTAAGCAGCATATAGATGGGTCTTGCTTTTTAATCCATTCTGTTACTGTGTGGCTTTTGATTGGTGCATTCAGTCCATTTACATTTAGGGTGATTATCGATAGATATGTACTTATTGCCATTGCTGGCTTTAGATTCGTGGTTACCAAAAGTTCAAGGGTTGCTTGTTTACTATCTAACAATGTAACTTAACTTTTTTGTTAAGTTATTGTAAACACCGTCTGATGTTTCTTTATTTCTCTCCCTTCTTATTCTTCCTCCTCCATTCTTTATATACTAGGTGTTTTATTCTTTGTCTTTAGTTAGTGTTTGGATGGTCTGCTTTCTTTGCTATGATTTCATTTTCTCTGGTGACATCTTTTTAGCCTTAAGAGTGCTTCCCTCTAGATCAGTTCCTTTACGATGTCCTGTAGAGGTGGTTTATGGGAGGCAAATTCTCTCAGCTTTAGCTTTTCTGGAAATTGTTTAATCCCTCCATCATATTTAAATGATAATCGTGCTGGATACAATATTCTTGGTTCGAGGCCCTTCTGTTTCATTACATTAAATATATCATGCCATTCTCTTCTGGCCTGTAAAGTTTCTGTTGAGAAGTCTGATGATAGTCTGATGGGTTTTCCTTTGTAGGTAATCTTTTTCCTCTCTCTAGCTACCTTTAATACTCCGTCCTTATCTTTGATCTTTCCAATTTTAATTATTATGTGTCTTGGTGTTGTCTTCCTTGGGTCCCTTGTGTTGGGAGATCTGTGGGCTTCCTTGGTCTGTGAGACTATTTCCTTCCCCAACATGGGGAAGTTTTCAGCAATTATTTCCTCAAAGACACTTTCTATCACTTTTTCTCTCTCTTCTTCCTCTGGTACTCCTATAATGCAAATATTGTTCCGTTTGGGTTGGTCACACAGTTCTCTTAATATTCTTTCATTCCTAGAGATCCTTTTATCTCTCTCTGCCTCAGCTGCTCTGTATTCCTGTTCTCTGATTTCTATTCTATTAACAGTCTCTTGCATCTCGTCCAGTCTGCTGCTAAGGCCATCGATGGCTTGTCTCCTTTCTGCATTGTCTTTCCTGACTTCCCTCACTTCCTGCCTCAGCTCTTGCATATTTCTCTGTAGATCCATCAGCATGGTTATGACTTTTATTGTGAATTCTTTTTCAAGAAGATTATGCATTTCTATCCCTTCAGGCTCCCTCTCTGGTGTTGTCTGGGTGAGCATTGTCTGTACCATATTCCTCTGTGTTTTCATGGTGATAGAAGTGCTCGCTGGCAGGTGCCACATATGTCAGCTGGGCTCTTTTAGACTTTAAAAAAAATTGGAAGAGAAAGAATGAAGAGAAAGAAAAGAGAAAAATAAAGAAAGAAAAGAAAAAAAAAGAGAAAAAAAGGCCACCGGGAGTAGATTTTGTATGGATGCTGTAGGTGGCACTGTTGCTCCACTTTTCTGTAGCCTCGGCCACGCCATTCTCCTGGGCAGTTTGTAGCTCTGGCAGGGGTGGAACAAATGGGAGGTTACTGTTCTACATGCAAAGTTTCAGTGCGGCTACTTTTTCCCAGTTGCCAGGCAAGGGGTCCGAAATTCCTCCGGACTCCCAGCCTGCTGGGCTGAATGTGCTGGGACGATCCTAAGACCACTGAGAAAAGCATGCACTTTTCTCTTGTCCCGTTAGCTAGCTGCATGGACCCAGGCGCATTCCCAGCTCAAAACCTGCACCTTCTGCCTCTCCAATCTCCGCTACACTGCGTGATGTGTGTCAGCGCTCCCGACGCAGATCACTGGGGCTGGTTATTTCACGGGGTGTACTTCCACTCCCTCCCAGCTCTGAATCCTCTCCTCCCACTGGTGCGCTGGGGTGGGGGAGTGTTCGGGTTCCCGCTGGGACGCGGCTCTGTATCTTACCTGCCTCACGGGGTGCCGAGTCGTCTCAGGTGCAGATGCAGGCTGTGCATTGCCCTGTGTATTCTGGTCTCTCTTTTAGGAATAGTTGTATTTGCTGTATTTTCATAGATATATATGGGTTTGGGAGGAAATTTCCGCCGCCCTGCTCACGCTGCCATCTTCCCGGAACCTAGTCAACCTATGAATCTTAAAATCATACATTTGACAAAACAATTCAAATCACGGAGAATTAGACGTGAAAAGTAATCTCTCAGTTAAAAAGGGGTAGTAAGCAAGAAAAGAGTCATTGAAGATATTTTAGGATTTCCTATTCACATAAAATGCTTTATTTGCCAACCCATACATTTTGCTTTCTATACAAAGAGTGGGTTCAGCCTGTAATGTATCTTTTTGTCATGTGTTTCCCAGCTCAACAGGGCAATTGTGACTATATAATTACCCAAGGGGGCTTACTGAAGTGCAAGAATATTATTCATGTCGTTGGTGGAAATGATGTCAAGAGGTCGATATCCTATGTTTTGCAAGAGTGTGAAAAGCGGAATTACTCATCCATCTGCCTCCCAGCCATTGGGACAGGTTTGTAGACTTTGGGTGTCGAGTCCAAATTCCTGGATGCCCACTTACCCTTAAGAGAACACTCAGCCGTGGACCCATCACTCCATTAGATCTGCTCAGGAAGTTCGAGTGTCTCACACTGGCATTCTAGTCCCTCCAAAGCTTAGCATTAATGAGCTGTTCACTTTCTGGACTTTCTTCTAATCCTCTGTCCCATATATGATTTTTCTAAATTTCTACAATTCCTCTTAATGTTCCCACATGGAATGCTATATCTGCTTTATTACTTTTCTATATCTAAAAGTAAATTTTATAGTCCCTTTATGTTTTCCTTCCCTTTGTAGTTTTATCCAGTCCTAGCAGATTAGCGAATGTATTATCTGTTTGTCTGTTTATCTATCTATATATTTATGTATCTATCATTTATCTTTCTTTCACAATTTATAACAAGTTAATAAAATTGATGTGCAAAGCTCATTGTTGAAGGTAACACTATTTGTTTATAAACATGCTGTCTCCCCTGTTTACATTTCCTGATTCTTGATATAAATTGGAGACATATATTATTTTAAAATAATACTTTTTAAGTAAAATATCCAAGAGATTCCTGAGCATAACAAAAATATCTTGAAAATATGTGGCCATCTCAAGTATACAATAGCAAGTGTGAAGAATAGCATGATTGTAAAACTGTTTGAAAGCTTATAAACAGTACAAAATAGTTTGCCTTGTCTGAGTACATAATTATACATTAGTGCAAACAAAAATGTCTCAAAATTTAATGGCTACAAATCTCAAAGGCTCACAGAGGTGTGCAAAACAAATTTCTTTAATGTCATGAAAACTGAACCCAGTTCTTGATTAATCCTTTCCAAACGATCATCCAAGGCTTCCTGCTTTAATCTCGTCTGCAAAGTGATTCGTCCTGGCAGAAGGCATTTGACTTGCTGCTGTCTCAATCTTTTTGTAAGATCATCGAGAAATCGTTGCATTTCAGCTGAGGTCCTAATTTTGGCTGTATACTCAAAATCATAACCATATGGTGCTACTGAAGCCAGCTTACGCTGTTCTTAGCTAACTGATTTATCCTTCTCCCACGTTGATCTCACAGACTATCTAAACTCCATTTGGCAACAGTTCAGGAGAACATGGATGTCAGTGGCTTTTTCTGAATACTTTTTTTTCTTCCGAATCATCTAGAGGAAGAAACTGGATCATCTGTCTATATTTAATGGACACGCCTAATGACTTCCCAGTCTCTGTCTCCACCTGCTTTTTCCTCTGAGCTCTGGTCTTGTGTTTCTTCCTTATCTTTGTTTGGGCCAAGAAAGCAGGCAGCCTAGGGGTGGCCCAGACCTTTCCAGAGGAGGCCCTGGGAGAGTAAAAGAAGAAACAAGAGATGAGGCTGTTTTTCTTCTGTATAAATATGTGCACCTGTATGAATATTTCTGAGTCACTGCAGACCTGTTGACCTGGTGGTATTGCTGGTCTGCACAGATAAATCAAGGATAGCAGATTCTCTTTGCTTGCCTTATCTACCGGTCTCTATCACTGCCTGAGCTGGTCCTTAGACTAATGGATGGGGGAGCTTTCTCCCTTAGTGGTGTTTTTGAGTTTAACTGGGACTGTGATCAAGGCAGCTTCTGGCAGTAAAGGAAGCCCTATCCCTGTCCTTACAGACACCTGCCTAAGGGGAGAATTGGGTAGTCAGGCATGTCAGGCATCTCAAGCTCAGTGCAAACTCCAAATTCAATTCATGGTCTGAACCAACAGTGCCTTCCCAAACCTGCCCTTCCTCTTCTATCCCTGATCATGTCAAAAGCTTCACTCTGTACACGGACTCATTGACTGTAAGCTCTTGATCACTCCTGTGTTTATAGCTTATTAATTATTTTGATGGAATACTTTCTGAGTGCCTGCCATGTGCTAGGCACCATGCGTAGGCACTGGGGATAGAAGGATGACTAAGAAAAGGGTCCAGTCCACAGAAGGTGCCTAGCCTACCGTGGGAGGCGAACATGTAAACAAACAACTGCCATACGTGACTCATGATATACACAGGAAATTGTGTGGGTGGCACAAGGGAGAACAAAGGGTCAAGGAGACCCCCAGTTGGTCACTAGGTCCTCCTGATCTTAATTCCTATTGATCTCTTCAGTCTGACTTTATTCTGGCCTCTTTTTGTTCAGCTCTTGTCTTTTGCCTAAATTTTTAATAAAGCTTCCTACCTGGACTTGGGCTCCCTGCCCCAGTGCCTTCTGCACACCTCCCCCAGATTTATCTTTCTCCAAAACAGACTTATTCCCCTGAACACACCAGGTCAAACACACCATGATCCTGTTAAACAGTTCTTTCTGGCATAGCCTTCCCAGCAATTTTCCACACTTGATTAATTGACATCTCTTCACTGCCATATATCACATCCTGTGTGTCCTAAGTGCCTGGATAAGCCTCCAGCCCACGATGGGATACAGTAACTGTTTACTGAGAGTGGAATGAAGGTATCTGAACACTCCCATTTAAATTCTTCCAAATATCATGAAATCACCACAGCTTTGCAAAGGAGAATTTCTGTCTATCCCTGATCATCTGATCAAAACAACGAACAAACCCTGTTGGTTAGTTTATATGGGGTTTGTCTGCATTCCCATTGTTTATCTAGCTAAGTCAAAGAGGGCTGCTCTAACTTCTGCAGTAACGGTGGGCACCATCAGAAGGATAATCCAAGTGGACCTTTTTAGTCTATTATACTGAGCTGGCCAGGGAACATTATATTGCCCCTCTCAGCCTGCAATGTGACTTTGCCAGATGCCAGTCATATGGGACTGCTCCATGGCTTTTCATGGGGCTTTTGAAGGCAGTAGGCTTGGGAAGCAAGACACAGCATGCTGTTATGATTAGCACACATAATGTAGGGAGGCACAGGGAAGGCAGTATACACAGAGAAGACAAGTAGTGACCCTATAGCATCTTACTTCGCTGATGGACAGTGACTGCAGTGGGGGGTGCGGGGGGACTTGATAATAGGGTGAATGTTGTAACCACAATGTTGCTCATGTGAAACCTTCATAAGATGGTATATCAATGATAGCATAATAATAAAAGAAAAGATACAGCATGCTGAAAATAGGAAAAGACCTGCTTAAGTGGCAACCTTGAACCTTGCAACCTAGCTAAAAGTCACTGGGTGTGGGAGGAAAAGACCTCCTGGAGGCTCATGGATAACTTGTGTGCAAAGAATTACGATTATAACAAATAGATTATTCCAGGTGTCTTACAAAATTAGCTTAGTTTAAATCAGGTCCTTAAAGACATCTGCAAGAATAAGGATACATGCATAAAGTCAGGTGATGACCGAACCAAAAAAAAATTACTATTCCTTTTAAAAAGCATTATATTTCAACATAGATTAACATCTTTTGCTTTTATGGATCTTTTGAGGGCACTAGTGAGCCAAAAAAAGGTTAACTGTGCTTTGTAGCACAGGAACTCAGCTGGGATCAGTTGAACAGAGCAGATATGAACATCAGATACCAAAAGCTAGGTTTTTAAATCTTTTGTTCATTGTTGGGCTGTTGGCTTCCAGACATCTTGGAACCCAGTGCATCTAGGACGTCAAAAGCATTTGCTGATGCACTGTTAGAACTAAGTACATGGTGATGAAAGAGATGGGGAGCAGGCATTTATCCTGTGAGAATTGACTTAATCTTCAGCCTTTTCTAGTTGGGTCTTTTTTACCCCCAGTCATTTTCCACTCCCCCCACTCCCAGTCATTTTTATTACTTATCTTTTCAGGAAATGCCAAACAAGACCCAGATAAGGTTGCTGAAGCCACAATTGATGCCATTGAAGAGTTTGTCCAGAAAAGAGTGCCCCAGTCTGTGAAAAAAGTTAAAGTTGTTATCTTTCTGCCTCAACTCCTGGATGTGTTTTATGCCAGCATGAAAAAAAGAGCAGGATCTCAGGCTTCTCCTCAACAGTCTGTGATGCCTAAAGATGCATGTGAGTTATGCATTTTTATGAAGTGCATATTCCTGATATTGATGTCACATGAGAAATAATCTGTAATGAACGATACATGAGAAATAGTTAATCTGTAATGAACTATCAGAAAGTGAAATTAAGAAAAAAAATCATATTTACAATTGCATAAAAAAAATACTAGGAATAAATTTAGTCAAGCTGGTGAAAGCCCTATATACTGAAAACTAGAAGACACTGATGCAAGAAATTGAAGATGACACAAATAAATGGAAAGATATCCCATGCTCATGAGTTGGAAGAATTATTGTTAAAATGTGCAATCTAAAACAATCTGCAGGTTCAATGCAATCCCTCTCAGAATCCCAATGGCATTTTTCACAGAAATAGAACAAATAATCCCAAAATTTGTATGGAATCACAAGACACTCTGAATAACTAAAGCAATCTTGAGAAAGAGCTGGAGGTGTCACACTTCCTGGTTTCAAACTGTATTACAAAGCTATAGTAATCAAAACAGTATGGTAGTTACATAAAAAGAGACACATAGATCAATGGAACAGAATAGAGAGTCCAGAAATAAGTTCATGCATATACATGTCCTTGACTTTCAATGCGGTTAGGTCCTGATAAAACCATTATAAGTAAAAAATGGACTTCTACACCTAATCTACTGAACATCATAGCTAAGCCTCAACTACCTTAAACATGCTCAGAAACTTACATTAGCCTGTAGTTGGGCAAAACCATCTAACACAAAACCTATTTTATAATAAAATGTTGAATATCTCATGCAATTTATTAATACTGTACTTAAGGTGCAAAACAGCATGGTTGTATGAGTACAGAACACTTGTAAGGGTATCAATTGTTTACCCTCATGATTGCGTGCTAAGTGGGAACTATGGCTCACTGCTGCTGCCCAGCTTCACAAGAGAGTGTCATATTGCATATCACTAACCTGGGAAAAAGTCAAAATTCAAAATCTGAAGTACAGTTTTTACTGAATGCATATTGCTTTCAAACTGTGGAATAAAGTAAAAAATCAAGTCATCATAAATTTGGGACCATCTGTATAGTCAATTAATTTACAAAAAAGGAGCCAAGAATATACAATGAGGGAAGGCTAGTTTCTTCAATAAATAGTGTTTGATGCTTGCTTCAGCAGCACATATACTAAAATAAATGGTGTTGAAAACACTGGCCAGCTACATGCAAAAGAAGAAACTGGACCACTGTCTTACACCATGCACAAAAAATCCACTCAAAGTGAATTAAAGACTTGAACCTGATACCATAAAACTTGCAGAAGAAAATATAGGGGTAATCTCCTGAACATTAGTCTTGGCAATGATTTTTTGGATTTGACACTAAAAGCACAAACAGCAAAAGCAAAAATAAATCTGGGACAACCTCAAACAGAAAAGTCTCTATACAGTAAGGGAACCCATCAACAAAATGAAAAGGCAACCTATGGAAGGGGAGAAAATATGTTCCATTTACCTGGTAGGAGGTTAATATCCAACATATATAAAGAACTGACAACTCAATAGAAAAAACAAACAATCCAATTAAAAAATGGGCAGAAGTTGACTTCTCGGAAGATGGCGGCGTGAGCAGGGCAGCAGAAATCTCCTCCCAAAACTATATATATCTATGAAAATACAGCAAATACAACTATTCCTAAAAGAGAGACCAGAATATGCAGGAAAGAGCACAGCGTGCAGCTACACCTGAGAGGACACAGCACCCCACGAGGCGGGTAAGTTACGGAGCCACGACCCGGCGGGACCCGAGCACTCACCCACCCCAGTGCACCGGCAGGAGGAGAGATTCAGAGCCGGGAGGGAGTGGAAGTACACCCCGTGAAATAACCAGCCCCAGTGATCTGCGCTGGGAGCACTGACACACATCACGCACTGTAGTGGAGATTGGAGAGACAGAACGTGCAGGATCTGAGCAGGGAACGCGCCAGGGTACTTGCAGCCAGCTCCCGGGAAGGAAAAAAGAAAAGAAAAGAAAAGCGTGAGCTTTTTTCAGCGGTCTTAAAGAGACAGGAGCCCAGCGGAGGAGCCGGATCCCCCCGGCACACTCAGCCCAACAGGGTGGGAGTCCAGGGGAGTTTCAGACCCCTTAGCTGGTGACTGGGAAAGTGTGGCCGTACTTAGACTTCCCACACAGATCAACAGCCTTCCTTTCGTTCCCACCCCGGCCAGAGCTATAAAGGGCCCTGTGGAGTGGCATGGCCACAGCTGTGGAATAGGGGGGCAACAGCGCCACCTACAGTATCCCCATCCCCACAGAATCTACTCCCAGTGGGCATTTGTGTGTGTGTGTGTGTTTTTGTTTTGTTTTGTTTTTTCTTCTCTTCCTTTTTTCTTTTCTTTTCTTTCTTTTTTCTTTTTTTTCTCTTTCTTTCTCTCTCTGTTTTTTCTTTTTAAAGTCTTTAAGAGCCCAGCTGACATACGTGGCAACTACAAGAGACAACTTCTATTGCCATGAAAAGACAGAGGAATATGGTACAGACAAAGATCACCCAGACCCAGACAGCAACTGAGAGGGAACATGAAGGGATGGAAATGCACCGTCTTCCCGAAAAAGAATTCAGAATAAAGTCATAACCATGCTGATGGATCTACAGAGAAATGTGCAAGAGCTGAGGGAGGAAGTGAGGGAAGGGAGGAAAGGCAATGCAGAATTCAGACAAGCGATCGATGGGCTTAATGGCAGACTGGATGAGATGCAAGAGACTATTAATGGAATAGAAACCAGAGAACAGGAATACAGAGAGGCTGAGGCAGAGAGAGGTAAAAGGATCTCTAGGAATGAAAGAATATTAAGAGAACTATGTGACCAATCCAAACGGAACAATATTCGCATTATAGGAGTACCAGAGGAAGAAGAGAGAGAAAAAGGGATAGAAAGTGTCTTTGAAGAAATAATTGCTGAAAACGTTCCCACGCTGGGGAAGGAAATAGTTTTGCAGTCCACAGAAGCCCACAGATCTCCCAGTACAATGGACCAAAGGAAGACAACACCAAGACACATAATAATTAAAATGGCAAAGATCAAAGATAAAGACAGAGTATTAAAGGCAGTTAGAGAGAGAAAAAAGGTCACCTACAAAGGGAAACCCATCAGACTATCATCAGACTTCTCAACAGAAACCTTACAGGACAGAAGAGAATGGCATGATATATTTAACATAATGAAACAGAAGGGCCTCGAACCAAGAATATTGTATCCAGCACGATTATCATTTGAATATGACAGAGGGATTAAACAATTTCCAGACAAACAAAAGTTGAGAGAGTTTGCCTCTCATAAACCACCACTACAGGATATCTTAAACGGACTGCTCTAGAGGGAAGCACCCGTAAGGCTAAAAAGATGTCACCAGAGAAAATAAAATCATAGCAAAGAAAGCAGACCATCCAAATACTAACTGAAGGCAAAGAATAAAACACCTTGTATATAAAGAATGGAGGAGGAAGAATAAGAAGGGAGAGAAATAAAGAAACATCAGACGGTGTTTGCAATAACTTAACAAGAAAGTTAAGTTACATTGTTAGATAGTAAAGAAGCAACCCTTGAACCTTTGTTAACCACGAATCTAAAGCCAGCAATGGCAATAAGTACATATCTATCGACAATCACCCTAAATGTAAATGGACTGAATGCACCAATCAAAAGACACAGAGTAACAGAATGGATAAAAAAGCAAGACCCATCTATATGCTGCCTACAAGAAACTCACCTCAAATCCAAAGATATACACAGACTAAAAGTGAAGGGATGGAAAAAGATATTTCATGCAAACATCAAAGAGAAAAAAGCAGGTGTTGCAGTACTTGTATCAGACAAAATAGACTTCAAAACGAAGAAAGTAGCAAAAGATAAAGAAGGACATTACATAATGATAAAGGGGTCAGTCCAACAAGAAGATATAACCATTATAAATATATATCCACCCAACACAGGAGTGCCAGCATATGTGCAACAAATACTAACAGAATTAAAGGAGGAAATAGACAGCAATGCATTCATTTTAGGAGACTTCAACACACCACTCACTCCGAAGGACAGATCAACCAGACAGAAAATAAGTAAAGACACAGAGGCACTGAACAACACACTAGAACAGATTGACCTAACAGACATCTACAGAACTCTACACCCAAAAGCAGCAGGATACACATTCTTCTCAAGTGCACTTGGAACATTTTCCAGAATAGACCACATACTAGGCCACAACAAGAACCTCAGTAAATTCAAAAATATTGAAATCCTACCAACCACCTACTCAGATCACCAAGGTATAAAACTAGAAATAAATTTTAGAAATAAACCAAAAAGGCTCACAACTACATGGAGAATTAACAACATACTCCTAATTAATCAATGGGTTAAGGACCAAATCAAAACAGAAATCAGAGAATATATGGAGACTAATGACAACAACAACACAAAGCCACAACTTCTGTGGGACGCAGCAAAGGCAGTTCTAAGAAAAAAGTATATTGCAATCTAGGCCTATTTAAAGAAAGAAGAACATTCCCAAATGAATAGTCTAAAGACACAATTACTGATATTTGAAAAAAAAGAACAAATGAGGCCCAAAGTCACCAGAAGGAGGGACATAATAAAGATCAGAGAAGAAATAAATAAAATTGAGAAGAATAAAACAATAGAAAAAATCAATGAAACCAAGAGCTGGTTCTTTGAAAAAATAAACAAAATAGATAAACCCCTAGCCAGACTCGTTAAAAGAAAATGAGAATCTACACACATAAACAGAATCAGAAATGAGAAAGGAAAAAATCACAAAGGACCTCACAGAAATACAAAGAATTATAAGAGAATATTATGAGAATCTATATGCTAACAAGCTGGGAAACATAGGAGAAATGGACAACTTCTTAGAAAAATACAACCTTCCAAAACTGACCAAACAAGAAACAGAAAAACTAAACAGACCAATCACCAGCAACGAAATTGAAGCGGTAATCAAAAAACTACCCAAGAAGAAAATCCCTGGGCCAAATGGATTCACCTCTGAATTCTACCAGACATGTAGAGAAGAAATAACACCCATTCTCCTTAAAGTCTTCCAAAAAAATAGAAGAGGAGGGAATACTTCCAAACTCATTCTATGAAGCCAGCATCGCTCTAATACCAAAACCTGGCAAAGACCTCACCAAAAAAGAAAACTACAGACCAATATCCCTGATGAACATAGATGCAAAAATACTCAACAGAATATTAGCAAACCGAATTCAAAAATACATCAAGAGGATCATACACCATGATGAAGTGGGATTCATCCCAGGGCTGCAAGGATGGTACAACATTCGAAAATCCATCAACATCATCCACCACATCAATAAAAAGAAGAACAAAAACCACATGATCATCTCCATAGATGCTGAAAAAGCATTTGACAAAATTCAGCATCCATTCATGATTAAAACTCTCAACAAAATGTGTATAGACGGCAAGTACTTCAACATCATAAAGGCCATATATGACAAACCCACAGCTAACATCATACTTAACAGCGAGAAGCTGAAAGCTTTTCATCTAAGATCGGGAACAAGACAGGGATGCCCACTCTCTCTACTGTTATTCAACATAGTACTGGAGGTCCTAGCCACAGCAATCAGACAAAACAAAGACATACAAGGCATCCAGATTGGTAAAGAAGAAGTCAAATTGTCACTATTTGCAGATGATATGATACTGTACATAAAAAACCCTAAAGACTCCACTCCAAAACTACTAGAACTAATATCTGAATTCAGCAAAGTTGCAGGATACAAAATTAACACACAGAAATCTGTTGCTTTCCTATACACTAATGATGAACTAACAGAAAGAGAAATCAGAAAAACAATTCCATTCACAATTGCATCAAAAAGAATAAAATACCTAGGAATAAACCTAACGAAGGAAGTGAAAGACCTGTACTCTGAAAACTACAAGACACTCCTAAGAGAAATTAAAGAGGACACTAACAAATGGAAATACATCCCATGCTCTTGGCTAGGAAGAATAAATATTATCAAAATGGCTATAGTACCTAAAGCAATCTACAGATTCAACGCAATCCCTATCAAAGTACCAACAGCATTCTTCAATGAACTGGAACAAATAATTCTAAAATTCATATGGAACCACAAAGACCCTGAATAGTCAAAGCAATGCTGAGGAGGAATAAAACAGGGGGAATTACTCTCCCTGACTTCAAGCTCTACTACAAAGCCACAGTAATCAAGACAATTTGGTATTGGCACAAAAACAGACCCACAGACCAGTGGAACAGAATAGAAAATACTAACATTAACCGAAACATATACAGTCAATTAATATTTGATAAAGGAGCCTTGGATATACAATGGGGAAATTATATCCTCTTCAGCAGCTGGTGTTGGAAAAACTGGACAGCTACATGTAAGAGAATGAAACTGGACTACTGTCTAGCCCCATACACAAATGTAAACTCAAGGTGGATCAAAGACCTGAATGTAAGTCATGAAACCATAACACTCTTAGAAAAAACATAGGCAACAATCTCCTGCACATACACATGAGCGACTTCTTTATGAACATATCTCCCTGGGCAAGGGAAACAAAAGCAAAAATGAACAAGTGCGACCATATCAAGCTGAAAAGCTTCTGTACAGCAAAGGACACCATCAGTAGAACAAAAAGACATCCTACAGTATGGGAGAATATATTCATAAATGACGTATCTGATAAGGGGTTGACATCCAAAATATATAAAGAACTCACGCACTTTAACAAACAAAAAGCAAATAATCCAATTAAGAAATGGGCAGAGGACATGAATAGACACTTCTCCAAAGAAGAAATTCAGGTGACCAACAGGCACATGAAAAGATGCTCTACATCACTAATCAACAGAGAAATGCAGATTAAAACCACAATGAGATATCACCTCACAGCCGTGAGAATGGCCAACATCCAAAACACAAACAACAACAGATGTTGGCAAAGATGTGGAGAAAAGGGAACCGTCCTACACTGCTGGTGGGACTGCAAATTAGTTCAACCATTGTGGAAAGCAGTATGGACGTTCCTCAAAAAACTCAAAATAGAAATACCATTTGACCCAGGAATTCCACTCCTAGGAATTTTCCCTAAGACTGCAGCAGCGCAGTTTGAAAAAGACACATGCACCCCTATATTTATCGCAGCACTATTTACAATAGCGAAGAAATGGAAGCAACCTAAGTGTCCATCAGTAGATGAATGGATAAAGAAGATGTGGTACATATACACAATGGAATATTATTCAGCCATAAGAAGAAAACAAATCCTACCATTTGCAACAACATGGATGGAGCTAGAGGGTATTATGCTCAGTGAAATAAGCCAAGCTGAAAAAGACAAGTACCAAATGATTTCACTCATATGTGGAGTATAAGAACTGAGAAAAAAACTGAAGGAACAAAACAGCAGGAGACTCACAGAACCCAAGAACGGACTAATAGTTACCAAAGGGAAAGGGAGTGGGGAGGACGGGTGGGAAGGGAGGGACAAGGGGGAAAAAGGGGCGTTATGATTAGCAGATGTAATGTTAGCGGGGCACGGGGAGGGCTGTACAACTCAGAGAAGACAAGTAGTGACTCTATAGCATCTCACTTCCCTGATGGACAGTGACTGGAATGGGGTTGGTGGGGTGGGACCTGATGAAGGGGGTAATTAAATCACCATAATATTGCACATGTAATTGTAGAATAATGATACCAAAATAGATTATTTAAATAAATAAATAAAATAAAAATAAATAAAAATAAGCTTTTTCGGCCACAACAACAAAAAATTGCCCGAAGATCTGAAAAGACATTTTTCCAAAGACAAAAGAAGTGGCCAACAGGTCCATGAAAAGGTGCTGATCATCATTAATCATCAAAGAAAATGAAGCCGAAACTGTGATGAGCTCTCACCTCACCTGATAGCATGGCTATTATGAAAAACATAAGAAATAACAAGTGTTGCTGAGGGTGTGGAAAAAAGGGAACCCTTGTGCACTGTTGGTAGGAATTTAACTTGGTGCAGCTGTTGTGGAAAACATTACTGCAGTCTCTCAATAAATTAAAATAGAGCTACTAGATGATCCAGCAATTCCACTTCTGGTATTTATCTAAAGGAAATGAAATCACTATCTCAAAAAGATATCTGTACCCTTATATCTATTGCAGCATTACTTACAATAGGCAAGACATGGAAACAACCTGTGCCCATCAACAAATAAGCTGATAAGGAAAATGTGGTGTATACATACACACACACACACACACACACACACACACTGGAACATTATTCAGCCATAAAAAAAGAAGGAAACCTTGCCAACATGGATGGACCTAGAGGGCATTATGCTAAGTGAAATAAATCAGACCAAGACAAATACTGTAGGATATCACTTATACATAAATCAAAAAACAAACTCACAGGCAGAACACGTTGGTGGTTGCCAGAGTTGGGGGTGGGAGGGTAAAAGGTGGGCAAAATGGGTGAAGGTTGGTCAAAAGGTACCAACTTCCAATTATAAGATAAATAGGTCCTGGGGATGTAATGGACAGCATTGTGACAAAAAGAAATAGTTAATCTTCCTTTCTGTTTTTGCTTAGCATTTTTGGGCATCTCAAGTCAGTCTCCCCCCAAAAAACATCCTTTGGTTTTGGAAAAGAAAACAGAATCAGCAATTTTTCAGGTGTGTGGTGAAAATGAAAAATGTGTGGAGAATGCCCTCTCCTGGATACAGGATCTGATTAAAAAGGAACAATGTCCCTACACCAGTGAAGATGAGTGTATCAAAGACTTTGATGAAAAAGAATTTGAGGAATTGAATGAGCTGCAAAGGAACTTAAATATTAGCATTTTCTTGGACCATAAAAGACCTCTGATTGAGGTTTTGGGAATTAAAGATGTGATAAAGGCTAGAGATGCCATTGAGAACATGATCAAGAGAGTTAGACTAGCCAAAGAACAGGAATCCCGGGCAGCTTGTGTAAGTGAATTTATAGAATGGCAATATGAGGACAATAACATTTTTCATAATTTTGACAAAATGACCAATTTGCAATTGGAGGAAGCAAAGAAGGAACAGAGAAAGACTGTTAATATCAAAATTAATCATCAGAGCTACACAGTGGACTTGAAATTGTACACTGCTACAGATGGAAAGAGACACAGTTTATCTGTTCGGCGCCTCATGAAATCTCAAGGTGAGTCAAACTTTCATGCTCGTTATCCATCCTTTTACAGCTACTTTGAGCTTAACACTATCCTTACATACATTAAAATTGTATTCAAGTAGGAAAAATTCAAGCATTAAATAAAAACTTTGGTCTCTGAGCTTAAGACGCTTGCATTATGATCCAGAAGATGCCGCGTGAGCATACCTGCCAGCCTGAGGATGACCGTCTTAATGGTAATAACCACACTTTGCATTTGCTCCCATCTCTGCAGTTTGCAAGCTTCCCAGAGCCAGTTCTGCTGGGGAGGTAATGCCTGCTTCTTTAAAGTGGCACAAGTTTTTCTAGAACAAAAGGGAGAAGACAGCCTGGTCAGAGAGTGTGTTCTCTGTCTGACAGACAGTACCGGGAGCCTGTAGAATCTTCTTCCAGAAGCCACTTCCTGCTTTGCCCTAAGGTTCCTTGATGCACACACATCAGGAAGCAGCCTTTGAATTCTTTGAGGGGCTCTGCTCCGCAAGAGGGAGCTTGTCTTGTGTAGACAGCCATGCCTGCTTTCAAACCACATAACTCCCCCACTGAAAACTAGCAGATTGGCTTCCTTGTACATTATCTTCATCTCCTGTGAGATCAGTGTGAATAAATACCTCAGACTCTGAGCAGCCCTAGGAAAATGGCAAATCAAGGAGGGGACTCTGTTTGGCAGGAGAGGAGATAGAGCTGCCACCACAACCTGGAACAGAGCAAAATCTGCCACCACCCAAGTCTTCAGGCTGTGAAAAATTGTGGGAGGATAGATGTGGTGAGCATGTGGTGGTGCTGAGTTCTGGCAAAACTCCACACCTTTGTAAACAAGACAACAGTGACTATTTAAAACATTGTAGGGAAATAATTTATTGCTAAATTACTAAATTATGACCGATTAGTGACTGAGCAGAATATACAGCTGAGTGCTACCACACCAACAGTTCTCTAATCTGACTATGATCAAAACTTGTTAAGATGCAGGTACACAGATTCCACCTCTCAGATTTGATTCAGTGGATCTATGGGTTTGTTTGTTTGTTTTGCTATCATTAATGTACAATTACATGAACATTATGGTTACTAGACCCCT
Source organism: Smutsia gigantea (assembly GCA_032199065.1). Taxonomy (NCBI): domain Eukaryota; kingdom Metazoa; phylum Chordata; class Mammalia; order Pholidota; family Manidae; genus Smutsia; species Smutsia gigantea. The sequence continues at coordinate 181,692 of JAVSCE010017510.1, forward strand.
ATTATCAAGTCCCCACCACATACCCCATTACAGTCACTGTCCATCAGCATAGTGAGATGCTATAGAATCACTGCTTGTCTTCTTTGTGTTATTCTGCCTTCCCCGTATGCCCCCCCGCTACATTATGTGTGCTAATCGTAATACCCCTTTATCCGCCTTATCCCTCCCTTCCCACCCATCTTCCCCAGTTCCTTTCTCTTTAGTAACTGTTAGTCCATTCTTGGGATCTGTGAGACTGCTGCTGTTTTGTTCCTTCAGTTTTTTTTTAATATAATTGAAGGAATATCAGGTTTTCTACTGACTAGATGGGAGGATTCCTTTCACAATGTATAGGTATATCAAATCATCATAATGTACAGTTGAAATACCTTACAATTTTGTCAATTCCTCAATAAAGCTGGGGGAAAAAAGGTTTCTAGAAGGAATATCGAATTTTGTTTTATATGAAAATGCTGCAGACTGAATCAGCTTAATAAGTTCCTCAACTTCTCAGGAATTCTTTTAATAGCTATCCTAGGTGTAGGTATACATGCTAAATCAAGTGAATTAAGAATAATGCATATTCTAATGGTCAGCGGTGTGATTTTTTTTTTAAGGACAGTGTTGCCACCTAGTGGAGGAAGATTTCAGACCTTTCAAAGAGGGGTATGGGTGAGAAAGACTTAAAATTCAAAGGCAAAAGATACTGGTTTATGGGAAAAATAAGGTCGTTCTGTGGAATTCCAAATATGGAAGAATTAGGGCACCCATTCACTTAAAAATTGGGGGGTATACATAAGGGAAGAAAATTAGTATACTGTGTATATAGAATTCATATTATAAATTAAAAAGAGGCAAATGAAATTTATTTTATCAAAGGCATAAATTTTAAAGAAAAAATGATTTCTATCTACCTGATTAACAGGAGGAGACTACACTGATAGGTTGTACTTACTATATTTTAATAATTTGTTTTAGTCTTCCTCCTTTTGAAAAAGTGATAATACTCATTTCATCAAATTTAGCTGATAAAAAAAGAAAAACCCTCCTCAACAATTACACTGCCTAGAGATAACTAACCATTGTTAATATTTTGGTGTCTTGTCTTTCCTTTTTCTTCCTCTGCTATGTAGAAACATTTAAAAATATCTATATGCTATGTTTAGAAAAATGAGATCATGATGAATAAGTTGTTTGTTAACCTTATTTTTTCACTTTATATATTGTAAATATTTTTTAATGCCATTACATACTCTTCTATAAAATCTATTGACTAGATTCATGGAAATCTATTGGATAGATATATCATAATTTATTAATTGTCCCTTTGTTGTTGGACATTTGGACTTTTTCTAATTTTTCACTGTTAAAAACTGTGAAGAACATCTAAGTAACAAAATATTTTTCTTATATGTTATATTTAGTTTATAGAATAGCGTCTTAGAAGTGGAATTTACGTTAAAGAACATGAACGTTTAGAGGTTTTTGATATACATTGTCTAATCTTTCAAAGATTTACTCATTAATTTATAGATTTTTGATGCAATCCAATGGCATATGAAAGGCCCATCCCCTGACACACGACGGTAGACATTTCCATAAACTTGTATATTGACATTAATTTTGAAAGTCTTTGACAATGTAAGAGGCCATTTTAAAAAAATTGTGTAAGACTGATGGACGGTGACTGCAATGGGGCATACGGGGACTCGATAATATGGGTAAATGTAGCAATCATTGTTTTTCATGTGAAACCTTCATAAGAGTGTTTATCAATGATACCTTAATAAAAAAAATTGTGTAAGAAATAGAGTGAGAAAGAAGAACATTTGAAAGAAAACATATAAAATGGAGATTCCATACACTTAGGAGAGAGAACAGAGTAAGGAAAATTGTTAAGTAAAAGCGAGGACAATATTAGACATGGTAATAGCTAACCTTTATATTAAAATAGTTACTATTCTAAGCACTTTACATGTATTGTTATTTAAGCCTTTTCACACCCCTATTAGATAGCTACTATTATTACCCCCTTTTTATTCCTAGAGACCTGAGACTTAGAAAAGTTAAGTGATTTGCCCAGAATCTAAGAGCTACTGAGAGAGACCTGTCTCATGGAAGGCCCCTCTCCACTGCCTTTTTTATGGCATGAGTATTAGATTGATAATGTCTATTTCAGTTTGGTTGATTCTTGCCAGTAAATCAACTACAGGATAATAGCTATAAATCAACCCCACTTTCTTTGCGTAGAAGAACTTTATGTACTTTTTATTCAGTGTAGTTTTAGAGGACAAAAAGATCCATCAGACTCATAGGGAGATGTTTTTGATATTAATATGAGGAAGAATTTTTCTAAAAATGGTAGCCATTAGAGGATAACCTAGTGAATTAAAGAAATTTGAATTAGTGATACTTCAGTCTCTAGATATTTTTCTACTGGGAGAATTCCTATATTAAGTGGGAGATTGTATACTGCACCTCCTAAGGTCCCTTCCAATTCTAAAATCTTTTGATTCTTTGTGTCCCTATGTATAAAATGAAGATACTTCTTTTTATATATATATATTTTTTCATTTTGGTATCATTAATATACAATCACATGAGCAGCATTGTGGTTACTAGATTCCCCGACCCTCAGGTTTTTTTAATATAATTTATTTTGGTATCATTAATCTACAATTACATGTGCAATATTATGGTTATTAAACTACCCCTTCATCAGGTCCCCCCCACGAACCCCATTGCAGTCACTGTCCATCAGTGTAGTGAGATGCTATAGAATCACTACTTGTCTTCTTTGTGTTATACTGCCTTCCCCATACGCCCCCACCCCCACTACATTATGTGTGCTAATCGTAATACCCCATTATCCCCCTTATCCCTCCCTTCCCACCCATCTTCCCCAGTTCCTTTCTCTTTAGTAACTGTTAGTCCATTCTTGGGATCTGTGAGTCTGCTGCTGTTTTGTTCCTTCAGTTTTTGCTTTGTTCTTTTAGTCCACAGATGAGTGAAATCATTTGATGCTTCTCTTTCTCCACCTGGCTTATTTCACCGAGCATAATACCTCTAGTTCCTTCCATGTTGTTGCAAATGGTAGGATTTGTTTTCTTCTTATGGCTGAATAATATTCCATTGTGTATATGTACCACATCTTCTTTATCCATTCATCTACTGATGGACACTTAGGTTGCTTCCATTTCTTGGCTATTGTAAATAGTGCTGCGATAAACATAGGGGTGCATATGTCTTTTTCAAACTGGGCTGCTGCATTCTTAGGGTAAATTCCTAGGAGTGGAATTCCTGGGTCAAATGGTATTTCTATTTTTTGTTTTTTGAGGAACCTCCATACTGCTTTCCACAATGGTTGAACTATTTTACATTCCCACCAGCAGTGTAGGAGGGTTCCCCTTTCTCCACATCCTCTCCAACATTCTTGTTTGTGTTTTGGATGTTGGCCATCCTAACTGGTGTAAGGTGATATCTCATTGTGGTTTTAATTTGCATTTCTTTGATGATTAGGGATGTGGAGCATCTTTTCATGTGCCTGTTGGCCGTATGAATTTCTTCTTTGGAGAAGTGTCTGTTCAGATCCTCTGCCCATTTTTTAATTGGCTTATTTGCTTTTTCTTTGTTGAGGTGCGTGAGCTCTTTATATAATTTGGATGTCAACCCCTTTTTGGATATGTAATTTATGAATATATTCTCCAATACTGTAGGATGTCTTTTTGCTCTACTGATGGTGTCCTTTCCTGTACAGAAGCTTTTTAGTTTGATGTAGTGGCACTTGTTCATTTTTGCTTTTGTTTCCCTTGCCTGGGGAGATATGTTCATGAAGAAGTTGCTCATGTTTATGTCCAAGAGATTTTTCCTATGTTTTTTCTAGGAGTTTTATGGTTTCATGACTTACATTCAGGTCTTTGATCCATTCTGAGTTTACTTTTGTATATGGGGTTAGACAATAATCCAGTTTCATTCTCTTACATATCTCTGTCCAGTTTTGCCAACATCAGCTGTTGAAGAGGCTGTCATTTCCCCATTGTATATCCATGACTCCTTTACCATATATGAATTGACCATATATGCTTGGGTTTATATCTGGGGTCTCTAGTCTGTTCCATTGGTCTATGGGTCTGTTCTTGGGCCAGTACCAAATTGTCTTGATTACTGTGGATTTGCAGTAGAGCTTGAAGTCAGGTAGCATAATTCACCCCACTTTATTCTTCCTCCTCAGGATTGCTTTGGCTATTCGGGGTCTTTTGTGGTTCCACATGAATTTTAAAACTATTTGCTCTAGTTCATTGAAGAATGCTGTTGGTATTTTGATAAGGATTGCATTGAATCTGTAGATTGCTTTAGGCAGGACGGCCATTTTGACAATATTAATTCTTCCTATCCATGAGCATGGGATGTTTTTCTATTTATTGGTATCTTCTTTAATTTCTCTCATGAATGTCTTATAGTTTTCAGAGTATAGGTCTTTCACTTCATTGGTTAGGTTTATTCCTAGGTATTTTATTCTTTTTGATGCAGTTGTGAATGGAATTGTTTTCCTGACTTCTCTTTCTGCTAGTTCATCGTTAGTGTATAGGAATCCAACAGATTTCTGTGTATTAATTTTGTATTCTGCCTCTTTGCTGAATTCAGATATTAGATCTAGTAGTTTTGGAGTGGATTCTATAGGGTTTTTTATATACAATATCATGTCATCAGCAAACAGGGACAGTTTGACTTCTTCCTTACAAATCTGGGTACCTTTTATTTCTCTGTGTTGTCTGATTGCCATGGCTAGTACCTCCAGAACTATGTTGAATAAAAGAGGGGAGAGTGGGCATCCTTGTCTTGTTCTCAATCTTAAAGGAAAAACTTTCAGCTTCTTGCTGTTAAGTATAGTGTTGGCTGTGGTTTTGTCATATATGGCCTTTATGATGTTGAGGTACTTGCCGTCTATACCCATTTTGTTGAGAGTTTTAATCATGAATGGATGCTGAATTTTGTCAAATGCTTTTTCAGCATCTATGGAGATGATCATGTGGTTTTTGTTCTTCTTTTTGTTGATGTGGTGGATGATGTTGACGGATTTTCGAATGTTGTACCATCCTTGCATCCCTGGGATGAATCCCACTTGATCATGATGGATGATCTCTTTGATGTATTTTTAAATTTGGTTTGCTAATATTTTGTTGAGTATTTTTGCATCTTTGTTCATCAGGGATATTGGTCTGTAGTTTTCTTTTTTTGTGGTATCTTTGCCTGGTTTTGGTATTAGAGTGATGTTGGCCTTGAAGAAGAGTTTGGGAGTATTCCCTCCTCTTCTACTTTTTGGAAAACTTTAAGGAGGATGGGTATTATTAGGTCTTCACTAAATGTTTGATGAAATTCAGCAGTGAAACCATCTGGTACAGGACTTTTGTTTTTAGGTAGGTTTTTGATTACCAATTCAATTTCTTTGCTGGTAATTGGTCTGTTCAGATTTTCTGTTTCTTCCTTGGTCAGCCTTGGAAGGTTGTATTTTTCTAGAAAGTTTTCCATTTCTTCTAAGTTATCCAGTTTGTTACCATACAATTTTTCATAGTATTCTGTCATAATTCTTTGTATTTCTGTGGTGTCCGTAGCAATTTTTCCTTTCTCATTTCTGATTCTGTTTATGTCTGTAGACTGTCCTTTTCTTTTGATAAGTCTGTCTAGGGGTTTATCTATTTTGTTTATTTTCACAAAGAACCAACTCTTGCTTTCAGTGATTCTTTCTATTGTTTTATTCTTCTTGATTTTATTTATTTCTGCTTTAGTGTTTATTATGTCCCTCCTTCTACTGACCATAGGCTTCTTTTGTTCTTCCTTTCCTAGTTTCATTAATTGTCAGTTTAGACTGTTCATTTGGGATTGTTCTTCTTTCCTGTGGTAGGCCTATATTGCAGTATAATTCCCTCTTAGCATGGCCCTTGCTGTGTCCCATAGATTTTACGGTGTTGAATTATTGTTGTCAATTGTCTCCATATATTGCTTGATCTCTGTTTTTATTTGGTCATTGATCCATTGGTTATTTAGGAGCATGTTATTAAGCCTCCAGGTATTGGTGGGATTTTTCATTTTCTTTGTGTAATTTATTTCTAGTTTCATACCTTTGTGATCTGAGAAGCTGGTTCATACAATTTCAATCTTTTTGAATTTACTGAGGCTCTTGTTGTGGCTTAGTATATGATCTATTCTTGAAATGTTCCATGTGCACTTGAGAAGAATGTGTATCCTGCTGCTTTTGGATGGAGTGTTCTGTAGATGTCCATTAGGTCTATCTGTTCTAATGTGTAGTTCAGTGCTTCTGTCTCCTTACTTATTTTCTGCCTGGTTTATCTGTTCTTTGGAGTGAGTGGTGTGTTGAAGTCTCCTAAAATGAATGCATTTCATTCTACTTCCCCCTTTAATTCTGTTAGTATTTGTTTTTTTAAATATTTTATTTTGGTATCATTATTCTACAATTACATGTGCAATATTATGGTTATTAAACTACCCCCTTCATCAGGTCCACCCCATCAACCCCATTACAGTCACTGTCCATCAGCATAGTGAGATGCTATAGAATCACTACTTGTCTTCTTTGAGTTGTACAGCCTTCCCCATGCCCCCCCAACATTACATCTGCTAATGGTAATGCCCCTTTTTCCCTCTTATCCCTCCCTTCCCACCCGTCTTCCCCAGTCCCTTTCCCTTTGGTAACTATTAGTCCATTCTTGGGTTCTGTGAGTCTGCTGCTGTTTTTTTCCTTCAGTTTTTTTCTTTGTTCTTATACTCCACATATGAGTGAAATCATTTGATACTTGTCTTTTTCAGCTTGGCTTATTTCACTGAGGATAATACTCTCTAGCTCCATCCATGTTGTTGCAAATGGTAGGATTTGTTTTCTTCTTATGGCTGAATAATATTCCATTGTGTATATGTACCACCTCTTCTTGATCCATTCATCTACTGATGGACACTTAGGTTGCTTCCATTTCTTGGCTATTGTAAATAGTGCTGTGATAAACTTAGGGGTGCATCTGTCTTTTTCAAATTGGGCTGCTGCATTCTTAGGGTAAATTCCTAGGAGTGGAATTCCTGGGTCAAATTGTATTTCTATTTTGAGTTTTTTGAGGAACCTCCATACTGCTTTCCACAATGGTTGAACTAATTTGCATTCCCACCAGCAGTGTAGGACGGTTCCCTTTTCTCCACATCCTCGCCAACATTTGTTGTTGTTTGTGTTTTGGATGTTTGCAATCCTGGTGTGAGGTGATATCTCATTGTGGTTTTAATCTGCATTTCTCTGATGATTAGTGATATGGAGCATCTTTTCATGTGCCTGTTGGCCATCTGAATTTTTCTTTAGAGAAGTGTCTATTCATGTCCTCTGCCCATTTCTTAATTGGATTATTTGCTTTTTGTTTGTTAAGGTGCGTGAGTTCTTTATATATTTTGGATATCAACCCCTTATCAGATACGTCATTTATGAATATATTCTCCCATGCTGCAGGATGTCTTTTTGTTCTACTGATGGTGTCCTTTGCTGTACAGAAGCTTTTCAGCTTGATATAGTCCCACTTGTTCATTTTTGCTTTTGTTACCCTTGCTCAGGGAGATATGTTCATAAAGAAGTCGCTCATGTTTATGTCCAAGAAATTTTTGCCTACGTTTTTTTCTAAGAGTTTTATGGTTTCATGACTTATACTCAGGTCTTTGAGCCATTTTGAGCTTACTTTTGTGTATGGGGTTAGACAGTAGTCCAGTTTCATTCTCTTACATGTAGCTCTCCAGTTTTGCCAACACCAGCTGCTGAAGAGGCTGTCATTTCCCCATTGTATATCCAAGGCTCCTTTATCAAATATTAATTGACTGTATATGTTTGGGTTAATGTTTGGATTTTCTATTCTGTTCCACTGGTCTATAGGTCTGTTTTTGTGCCAATACCAAATTGTCTTGATTACTGTGGCTTTGTAGTATAGCTTGAAGTCAGGGAGCGTAATTCCCCGTTTTATTCCTCCTTCTCAGGATTGCTTTGGCTATTCGGGGTCTTTTGTGGTTCCATATGAATTTCACAATTATTTGTTCCAGTTCATTGAAGAAAGCTGTTGGTAGTTTGATAGGGATTGCATTGAATCTGTAGATTGCTTTGGGTAGTATAACCATTTTGACAATATTTATTCTTCCTAGCCAAGAGCATGGGATGCATTTCCATTTGTTAGTGTCCTCTTTAATTTCTCTTAGGAGTGTCTTGTAGTTTTTAGAGTACAGGTCTTTCACGTCCTTCGTTAGGTTTATTCCTAGGTATTTTATTCTTTTTGATGCAGTTGTGAATGGAATTGTTTTTCTGATTTTTCTTTCTGTTAGTTCGTCGTTAGTGTATAGGAAAGCAACAGATTTCTGTGTGTTAATTTTGTATCCTGCAACTTTGCTGAATACAGATATTATTAGTTCTTGTAGTTTTGGAATGGAATCTTTAGGGTTTTTTATGTACAGTATCATGTCATCTGCAAATAGTGACAATTTGACTTCTTCTTTACCAATCCGGATGCCTTGTATGTCTTTGTTTTGTCTGATTGCCATGGCTAGGACCTCCAGTACTATGTTGAATAACAATGGAGAGAGTGGGCATCCCTGTCTTGCTCCTGATCTTAGATGAAAAGCTTTCAGCTTCTCGCTGTTATGTATGATGTTAGCTATGGGGTTGTCATATATGGCCTTTATGATGTTGAGGTACTTGCCCTCTATACCCATTTTGTTGAGAGTTTTAATCATGAATGGATGCTGAATTTTGCCAAATGCTTTTTCAGGATCTATGGAGATGATCATGTGGTTTTTGTTCTTCTTTTTGTTGATGTGCTGGATGATGTTGACGGATTTTCGAATGTTGTACCATCCTTGCATCCCTGGGATGAGTCCCGCTTGATCATGGTGTATGATCCTCTTGATGTATTTTTGAATTCGGTTTGCTAATATTTTGTTAAGTATTTTTGCATCTACGTTCATCAGGAATATTGGTCTGTAATTTTGTTTTTTGGTGAGGTCTTTGCCAGGTTTTGGTATTAGAGTGATGCTGGCTTCATAGAATGAGTTTGGAAGTATTCCCTCCTCTTCTATTTTTTGGAAAACTTTAAGGAGAATGGGTGTTATTTCTTCTCTATATGTCTGGTAGAAATCCGAGGTGAATCCATCTGGTCCGGGGGTTTTGTTCTTGGATAGTTTTTTGATAACCACTTCAATTTCATTGCTGGTGATTGGTCTGTTTAGTTTTCTGCTTCTTGCTTGGTCAGTCTTGGAAGGTTGTGTTTTTCTAAGAAGTTGTCCATTTCTTCTATGTTTTCCAGCTTGTTAGCATATAGATTCTCATAATATTCTCATAATTCTTTGTATTTCTGTGGGGTCTGTCATTTTTCCTTTCTCATTTTGATTCTGTTGATGTGTGTAGATTTTCTTTTTCTCTTAATGAGTCTGGCTAGGGGTTTATCTATTTTGTTTATTTTTTCATAGAACCAGCTCTTGGTTTCGATTTTTTCTATTGTTTTATTCTTCTCAGTTTTATTTATTTCTTCTCTGATCTTTATTATGTCCCTCCTTCTGGTGACTTTGGGCAATTCTGTTAGTATTTGTTTCACATGTGTAGGTGATCTGTGTTGGATGCATAGATATTTGTTATAGTTATATCCTCTTGTTGGGCTGAGTCCTTTATCATTGTGTAATGTCCTTCTTTGTTTCTTGTTACTTTGTTTTGAAGCCTATTTTGTCTGATACAAGTACTGCAACTCCTGCTTTTTTCTCACTATTAGTTGCATGAAATATCTTTTCCATCCCTTCAGTTTTAGTCTGTGTATGTGGTTGGGTTTGAAGTGAGTCTCTTGTAGGCAGCATATGGGCAGATGGGGCACCTGAAGCTCCTCCAATTCCCAACCTGCTGGGCAGAGTGCGCCCAGACAACCTTGTCCACCTATCCTTTCTCCTGTGTAGAAAATTCCGTGCAAACTCCGCCCCTTCAGCAGCCCTCTCACTGCTAGTAAGCTTCTCAGCCCACCTGCCTTTCCTTTGTCCCAGAGCGGCCAGATGTGGATCCCTGTCCTCCACAAATGGCCAGCAGTTTTTCAAGCACTGCCTGTCCCAGCTCCCCAACCCCAGCAATCTCCAGAACTCCACACAATGTAGGTCTGTGGTCCAAAGCAGACTTCCAGGGCTGGGTGTTCAGCGGTTCTAGGCTTCCACCCCCTCCCCACTCTGTTTTTGTTCTTCCTGCTGGTGAGCTGGGGTGGGGGAAGGGGTCAGGTCCCGCTGAATCAAGGCTTTCATATGTTACCCTGTTTCGTGGGGTCTGCTCTGTTCATGAGGTCTGTATGCAGTCTGGTGAAGCCTTCTTTCCTGTTGGTGCTTTAGGGATAGTTGTATTAACTATATTTTCACACTATATGTGGTTTTGGGAGGAATTCTCTGTCTCACCTCTCATGCCGCCATCTTGAATCCTTCTGCAGGTTTGTTTTTTAACAAGCATTACAGTTGGTTCTGATGTAGGTTGTCTGTGGACCACGTTTTGAAAACATTCTTCTAGAAAGATAAGGAACTTCTTGAACACATTGAATTTGAAGACTGTAAAATAAGAAAACAGGTGCTACTCAGTTGTTCAAAGCTTCTCAGGAATGTGGACTATGTAGCCTTCCCAGGTGGGTGGGAGTCCTCAAGTGTGTATTTTGCAGTTGAGATCCCTGCACACTGGAGTGACATGAAACAGAAGAATGTCTGTGTGGTGGAGCTACAGCCTGGCCATCCAGAATACAGCACTGTGGCAAGAAAGTTTAATCAGACCTGCTCAGACTTCAACATAGAGAAGGTAAGCCTCTGCTGACGTGGGCTTTCTTAAGTGGAAATAAGTGGTATCATAGTCCTGGATAAAGAAATTTCATTCACTTCCCATAACATTTTTTTTTACCCAGAATTTGAATATTTTATGGTCATCAGATTTTAGATTCTAGATTCTAGTCATACCACTACAACTACTGAGATGTGAAGATTGAGATTCTGTGTCAGGTATTACAGTATAATATTAGATTGTAATATCTTGGAATACTGAAGACACATATTTACTTTGTGGAGCAAGCTAATAAAAATTCAAAGATATGGCTTCAAAGGTGGACTTGATAACTAGCAAACAACACAAAGAGACAGGCAGAGGCTCCTCAGATCAGGATTCTGTACTTCTGCCCCACCACCATGGTCAACAGTGTTCACTTCCTTGATAAATCTGTTCTTCTCCCTTATTTTGACATCTTCCACTTTTAAACATTAGTATTTCCCTTTGAAGTTATGTTCTCTGTTGATTTCTATGGCAATATTACATTGATGTTTTGTCCTTCTTTAATTTTCCTCTCATTATCATTGGTATCTGTTTCTCCTCCCAATCCCTAATCCAAGCTTTACCTTACAGGGCTTATGTTTTGATCTTCTGTCTCTGCACTTAATCAGGAAATGTTTTTCCTCTGCTTGGCTTCAAATGTTACTTCACTGTTGCTGGCTCCCATATCATCTCCAGTCTGGATCTTTGACTCAAGCTCTAGGACATGCCCCGGTGGCCTAAAACATCTCTGCTTGAATGTCTATCTGCTGAATCAGTTTCCCTAAAACCTAAGTCATCATCTCATCATTTCCCCTTCCTTCCCCATTTCTGTCCTCGGTTCCACCACTTGAAATCTTTGAGTATCTTCCATTCATCCATAATAATGAATCTGCCAATAAGGCCTGCATTTTCTTTCTTTGCAAATTTTCCCTTACTCTCTATTTGCACAGCCACTCTGTTTACTCATGTGGTTAAGCACATAATAATTCAAAAATGATTTGAGGTGTCCTACAAAGATACATATCATACCTTCAGATAAAAAAATAGGTAAAAAATGTACAAAAAGAAACAGAGGGTATGGAAAGTAAGATAATATAGGGGTACTGTTAGGTCACAGAAATATATAACATGAGGTCTTAGGTAGTTACTAGAGGAGGACCATAAATTTGTCTCTGAGCTTCCCAGTAGACAAAGCAAAGAAGTAAACATCCAGCCACAAGATTCGTAATATCCATACATCCAACACAAACCACTGATCAGGAGGCTCAACAGGTTTTCACTATACTAAGATTGCTGAGAGATTTCGCCTGTGAATCAAGTACTAGAAAACAACTTCAAAATCATCCTCAGAGTAAATTCAATATCAAATTTTATACCACTTTTTAAAACAATTCCTTGGTGTAAACCAGTTGAGTAAAAACAATTCTATGAGGTACCAAGACAACGTGATTCAAGTATGCAGCTCTTTGATGGTTTGGTTCTGACATAACAAGTAAGTTTCATTCCAAATACCAATTACAGTCACCTGGTGGTGGCAGACTGACTCATTCTGATGAAATGCCAAGTCCAGATGGAACAGGACCGCCCCGTGGACCAGTATATCTACAGTGGGCCCTGGAGGCTTGCATATTTTGGCAGACCTTGGCCAGAGAAATGATTTCACTATTTTTTTGTAGTGGAACTTTTTTTCAAATAAAATCTTAACCCAAAAGCCCAGCATATGAAAGAGGTAACAGCAAAGCAAGGATTACTTAAGGCACCTCTGTGGAGATACCTACTACTATGAAAACACTAACATGAAGAATGGGTGGTTTGGCATCCTCCATGACAGTTAGGACTTGTGACTAAGATTTTTAATGCACATAAACTTCCACCGAGATTCAATTTTGCTGCATTTGCTTTTTCTCCCACTTGGTTTTTGCTGAAGCGTATGAAAGTAAGTTGCAAACATCATAGCACTACTAAATATTTAGCACCTATCTCCTAAGAATAAAGGCGGTCTCCTAAATAACACCCCCATTTTCCCATATAAGGAAATTAACATTGATTCAATAGTATCCAATATAAGGTCCATATTCAAACTTTCCCAATTGGTCAAAACAGCTTTCTTTTACCTGCCCTGTCCGCTGCCCAAATCTGGGTTCACATATCGCATTTGGTCATTGTGTCTCCTTCAGCTCTTCCAATAACAGTACTGCTGCATTTAAAAAATTATTTTTCATGATACTGAATTTTAAAAGATAGCCAGTTGTGTTGTAGGATGCCTACATTCCGGCTCTGTCCTGCCTTGATTTTTTTTTTTTTTTCAGAACCCAAGCCAGTGTTCTTGTAGATTCTAGATCTGTGTGATTCCTCACGGGTCCTGGAGTGAGTTTCCACCACAGCCCTGGAGGTCACTTCCCAAAGAGTACGGTCAAAGCATGGCCACTTTGTTCTGCAACCAGATCCCCTCCTAGCAGGCTTCATGCCCCTCTCTTCCACCTAGGCCAGAGATTTTTACTGGTTAATTTCCTTCTTGACTAGACACTCTAGTGCTTATCCCATCACACCAGAAGGGCTGAGGAGGAGCGGGGCAAAGTGGCAAAGGGAGGTAGCCAGCAATGGAAGCAGTTAGAATACAGGTACAAGCAGACAGTGGGAGGCTTGGCTGGCCAAGTCCACATGGCAAGGACTGAAGATCCTAAACAGTTTTTGTTATTATGTGGTACTTAAAGATGTTAAAATTAAATTGACATTCTTCCCAAAGCCTGTTTGGGTGAAACACTGGATCAAAAAAGATTTCTGAATGCGGAAAGCAGCCATATGGCATTGAACTTGCTGTTTCTTTTAATTTTTATTTATGAAAAATAGTTGTCCCAATTCATTTGTCGTCTCTTGCCGAGGGCTCTTGGCACTGACAGAATATTTTTCCTTATTGATTTGCAGATTGAAAGGATCCAGAATACGGATCTCTGGAATAGCTACCAGGCAAAGAAAAAAACCATGGATGCAAAGAATGGCCACATAACCAATGAGAGGCAGCTCTTCCATGGGACAGATGTGGACTCAGTGCCGCATGTCAACCAAAATGGCTTTAACCGCAGTTATGCTGGGAAGAATGGTATGGGAGAGAGAAATCAGGCTGCTCCGAGTGAGGGGTCAGCCATGGGAACTGAAACAGGCTAGGGGACAGTGTGAATGACATCATGCTTCCCCGAGGTTGGTTGCCACGGTGCAACCAGAACTTCAGGATTAGAGTCAGTGTTGCATCCCAGAGGGACTGACTGGCCCTCTGGAGAGGAGGAATGGTTTTTTGAAATTAAAAATACACTAAAAGTTTTTGAGTCTTTAACCAGAAGAACTGAACATTATTTTAACATTATTTGGCATACAAGATCAACACGTCAAATTGCAGACTAAATTGAAATTCTGAAAAACGTTTTGTTTTTCTCTTCACAGCTGTGGCGTATGGAAAGGGAACCTATTTTGCTGTCCATGCCAGTTATTCTGCCAATGATACATACTCCAGACCAGACAGAAATGGGAGGAAGCATATGTATTATGTGCGAGTACTTACTGGAACCTACACACGTGGACATCAGTCATTGATCGTGCCTCCCCCAAAGGATGTTCAAAATCCTGCGGACCTGTATGACACGGTCACAGACTGTGTGCAAAACCCACATCTGTTTGTGGTGTTTTATGACTACCAGGCTTACCCAGAGTATCTCATTACTTTTAGACACTAACGTTTTGGTATCCTTCGCAGAAGACAGTAGATATATCTAGTTGTCAAATAAGTTTTAGGGTTTTTTTTTCTCTTAACAACTTTTTCTGAGATAAAAGGATCCTTGTCACTGAAGTCAGACTCTCTTCAGCTTCTCCTTCATAACTGGAATGAAACCTTTCCTGCAAGCAGTAAATGTGAGAATTTAAATCAGGTGGCTTAGTTACAACTATGTGTCCACAATCACAGACAAAAAAGAACAGGTTCATCTTTTCAGGAAAGAGAATGACATTAAATCTTAAAGGCAGAGGGCACAGCTATGCGACTTCAGCTGCTGCTGGAGACATCCCCGTACCAGGATGCTGTATTGCTGCAGGGGCACAGGATTCCTGGGGCCGGGAAGGTATCTTACTCCTCCTTTTTTATCCCTGGGCTGAGGTCTATACCTGAAGTGCAACAGATGCTCCAGAAATGTTTCAGAAGCCAATTAAGAATGAAAGGCTTAATCGGACTCCCATCCAGAGTAGGAATCATCTCTTCACCATCCTTGACTTACAGTGACTTTGCCTCAAATTGAACAGAGAACTTGGTTCTTCCCGAACCAGCCCGACATGGGACAGCCCTTCAGGCGGTGGAATTGCAGTCCAGCTTGCGCTGCGCGGTCCGGGGGCTGTAGTCTAGCTTGTGGTCTAGGTGAGTTGGGCCCCATGGGGTGTGTAGTACAGCATCCCGGGCTCCAATGGGTCCTTTTTATTTTGAGCCCAAACCTGCGTTCTGCTTTTACTGGTCTTAGTTCTGACCAGTGAAAATGGTGGGACAATGCCTGCCACATCTTCAGTGTGAAACCCTTCTACTGGGTTAACATTAAGTGAATTATAAGGTTATTAAATAGCATATTTTCCTTGGCAGCATAGCTTTTGATGATTTTAAAGCCTTGTGTGTAAATAAACCAGAGGAATTAAGCAGTCATATTGCTAGTTTGCTAAGTTTCTTTGTTAACTTCCTCAGGTAAATTTCAGATTCAGACTCTATTTATTGAGCACCTACATTGTGCCAGGTAGAATAGGTGCTTTCACATACAATACTTATTTTATTCCCCAAAATAATATTGTGAGGTAGGAATTATATCCCCTTTTAAAGTTACGGAAATGTTACTCGAGTGCGAGAAACTTCCTTTCTCAATTCCTTCCCCTCTGTAGTAGCTCTCAGAGTCAGCCACCCAGTCTTGCTCCCTGGGTCATCAAGCCTTCTGCTCCTCCCTGTAGAACATGGCTTCTAGAACAATGAATATGTCAGACAATCTGCGACTTAGTCTCATGTTTGCTTGGCTTTTTCCTTCTGGCTTTGGTTCCCACTGTACAGTCTCTCCATTTGGAGCTCTGTACGCTGAGAGGCCAGAGCTGAGGCCCATGTGCAGCAACGGTGCGCTTGGACGCCAGGGTCGCTGCCCTGAACGACGCCAGCACTTCTAGTAGAGGAGGTTTAAGGGAACCAGTTGCTGCTTCCGCAACACAGACATCTTAAAATTTTTCTTGCTGTTGATGTTTCTTTTTGAAGTGGTCTGGCAAAGACTCCTTATTGCTCAGGAATGGCTTCCCCGCCACTGATATCTGAACTCAGGTTTGACCATGTAAGAAATAGAAAGGAGAGCCCTTGCTGTAATCTGCTCTTGTTCTCCAGCGGTCTGGTTAACATAGGGCAAGTGGAGTATCAGCGTGTATTGCACCTAAGTGTAATGATGCAGTCAGTAAATGTTACAGTCTCCTCAATCTAAAGAGGTCTGCCACATACCCCCTTTTTGAATAAAATATTTGGAAAATATCGTTTGGTGGGTAAATTTATTTATCCTTGTAAAAGACCACGACTAAACAGCATCAAGGGAGCCTCAGAGGATTAATAGTATTTGGCTGAAAATTACAAGGAAGGGCACAGTACAGGTTTAGTTCAGTAAGTGTGAAGGACCAGTTGATGCCAACAGGAAGCCCCTTCTAAAACAAGCCCACCTGGGAGACTGATGCGCCTTGGTGGTACGCTAGGGCCAGAGATTCTTAAACTATTTTTGGTATTTGCATCACCTGAAGTGTTTGCTGAGCATGCAAGTTCTGGCTTATTCCAAAGGAGCCAGTTTCTGTAGGTCTACAGTGGTGCCCAGACACCTGCATTTTCTGCAACCGATTCTGATATCCCAGGTACCACAGCCGCTTTGGACTCTCATGGGGTCCAGGCACTTTTGCCTTTGTGGGACCCTTAGTTCATAAACAGTATTAAAAATTATATTTTGCAACTGCACTGATGTAAGCATGAGTGTAATCAAGGCTGGATTATATTCATCTTTTGATTTTAAAAGACACAAGTCATTTTTGTGGGTCACATGGGCCCTGGCCACTGTGCCTGCTGGATAGCCTGTCCCTGTGATGCATGGATGCTGGCACTGAGACATAATGATGAACTTGTATTCTTTAATCCCTCTGGCCTCTGGAGGCTCAATGTATTTATTTCATAAGTGGTTTCACTCCCTCAGGCATGCTTTGCTGAGAAATGTAGGGCAAAATGCGACTCAGGTATCTTGGTGGCAGCCTCCCCCTCTCTCTTTCCTCACACTCCCCTTAGACAGCCAGGGTCTCCTGCTGTGTCATAATTTCCACTCCTATAAAATCAGGAAATTATTTCCCATCACCTATTTACACTTAGAAATCCATATATTCCAATGTCTTAACTCTCTTCCAGGTCTCTGCATGTCAAAGACTATTACCTCTATCTCATAACAGCTTTGAAACTTTTCTGACCCCAACCTACAATAAGAAACACATTTTGTATCAGGCCCATACACATATACAGCTAAAACTGAAAAGCTTTATGAAATATACTTACCCTGACAAAAATACTTTTCCTGGAAAATTTCATGAAGTAATACTTACAGTTACTATTGGATTCACTGCAATCACCTGTTCTATTCCGTTTTTTTTTTTTAATGCTGGTCTTAATCACTATTGATTTTATGACTTGCTGGTGAGTCATCATCTGCAATTTGAAAACCAGTGGTCAAAGGAGTAGCGAACATAAAAAATAAATTATCTGAAGAAAAAGCTTATGTATATTTCTGCAATAAGGATATACCTAAGGGTAACAGACATCTTACCCTTGGCTACAACATCCTTTGACCAAAAGTATTTGATGGAATACTGCCAACAAGCTCTTTTTATAATCTGCTCAAATATTTAAAAGCACCTACCAAGTGCTGGGCATTGACCAAAGGCTCTGCAGATTCAGCAATAATCAAGGCCCATAAGCTCATGGAGTGACATTCTGGTTGGGAAGATAGATAATCATCAAATAAACAGATAAATGTAGAGAGGTCAGGTGGTGGTAAGTGCTACAGAAGGGCTTTTTTCAGACACTCCTTTTCCTGGGCATGTATAACACAACCCCCTCCCTCCTTCCCTGTCTCCCAAGAGGCACATACTTTCTTTGCATGTAGTGATACCCTCAGTCTGAAGACTGAGAAGGATAGGGCCAGTTGTGAATTCATCTTTAAAGCTTACTTTGGGTATCTTTTCTGTTACCTATTTGTTTCACGACTAGTGGCTCAGAGATCAAAATATGCTTTTCTAAGTTCAAAATTCTCACTTAGTAATGGTAATAATTGGGGTACCCCCAGATCTTCTTCCAGATGTAATAAGCATAGGATCAATTTCACTAAACCAAGCTTTTAGTCAGTTTCAGGAGTCAGTAACGTCTGGTTTTTTATTCCCTGGTCTGGTGTTCTAGATGTCCCAGGCTCTTCCATAAGGAGGCCTCATACTGGACCCCCGCCTACTTTTCTCCTGATTAATACCCTATTCTGGAGGACGGGTTAACCAGTGAGAATTCTGCAGGTGTTCAGATAGATCAGCGCTAGAATCCACCTAATGGATGCATTTGGTCAGGGGCTGGCAAACGTTTTGTATAAGGGGATAGATAATGAATATTTTCAGCTTTACGGGCCATGCAGTCTCTGTCACTAATCAATTCAGCCACTGCAATCCGAAAGCTGCTATAGACGATATGTAAACGAATGGCATGGCTGTGTTCCAGTAAAATTTATTTACAAAAAAAGCAGCAGGCACACCCTTGTAGGAAGCTGATGGAGAAATTACTTTCTGTTGAGAACTCATGGGGCTTACATGTGAGGTAAGCTACAAGGTCAGGTGAGGGAGGAGAGGCAAAGGTACTGAAGAAAGGAGGCCTACAAATAACAGAGCTGCATGGCCAAAGAGCAACGTGTGTGGAGAAGGCAGTGCAAGGCTGAAACTTAATAAGGTAAGAACAAGGACATTTATGAGCATGTGTACACTGATGCTTTATTTACTCTTCTGCTATTTAAAAATCACACATTTAAAAAATATTATTTAAAAGTCATTTTCTGTTAGAATCACAAACTTTTTCTTTGTATCAAAAGTTGTGCTACCAGCCTGGTTACTTGCGGGTTCACCAAGCAATCCAGCAAGTCATCAGTAGAAATGCATGTTTGGGAAGGGGCCGTAGTACCCTCTGAAGCAATCGGTTCCACAACTGCATCCTCACTTTCACTCATCATTCGTTGCTTCTTGGTACAATCCAATTTTCCAAAGTGTTCTCCACCTTTGCCGACAAAGTCTTTACCATCACTTTCACATAGACCCCCTCTTTCTGAGGGTGGTTCTCTAGGGCTTGGTGCTACAGGAACCAGATCAGGGCCAAAGAGGCTTGCTGCTGCCAGTTCTGTTCCCAAGGACAAGTTCTGGCTCCCTGTTTGCTCCACCTCCATGGGGTTGCACACATTTAAATCTTCCTTTTTCATGGAGTCTCTCTTTGTTCTCAGTGCTTGGATTTCTACCTTAGATGTTCTGCAATGATCAAAAAACGCAGAAACAGCTCCATTTAAATAGTGACAGTTGACTTCATGGGATGTTTCATCAACCTAAGGAAAAAGAAAAACCCTTTTGAATGATTATCTGTACTATGTAAACTGGAAAACAAATGTTCTAGCCACAGTCAGTATATCACAGGAAAGCACCTGGCATGATAAAAACCAGAAGCAGCCTACCTCAGTTGGGTTTAACCAAGCTCTGGTATTGTGCGGGTCCTCTGCAGTCTTCAGGGCACACACAAGCATGCGGGTGATTGCCTCCTCCACCCGGGCATGGTGGTCCTCTTCCTAAACCAAGATTAAAGAAATATTTTCTCATTTGTCTCTGTGTCTCATGGCTTAAGACAGAGTAGAGTCTCTCTTAAATGTGTGCCCTGTTCTCTCATTAATATAAGCTGTGTAACAGAAGGAATGAATACATTGCGGACAGACCACTACATGATAATGTATTCATTATCATCTGCCATCTAGAAGAGATGTAGAATATTTCACCAACCAAATTTAAGTATGTAAATATGCTGTTTATACGAAATAGTCCTTAAGTATGAGCCACCTTGTAATATTTTTTTGATCTTTTCCATTCTTTGACACTTTTTTTAGTTTATTCTTTTTATTTTTTTGACTGAAGTATAGTTGATACACAAAACATGTTTAAAGTTAAAAAAAAATACTACATACAGAGAAATAATCCCTATAGAGTTTGACAAGCTAACCGTTTGAGGGATGGGAGAAAAATTAGAACAAACATGCTTGGCCACAAGAATGAGATGGTTAAATATCTATATTTTTTTTGTGAGGACAGTATAAACTGTAGCATTAATGATGAATTACATTAAAATCAAAAACTTCTGTTCAAGACATCATAAAGGAAAAAAACAAACCAGGTATCTGTAACACATATAACTGATATGACGTTAACATAAAAAATATACCAAGAAGGGGGAGTCTAGTAACCATAATGTTGTTCATGTAATTGTACATTAATGATAGCAAAAAAAATATATATATATATATATATCTCAAGAATCTGCATATATCAATAAGACAAATGAACTACTTTTTTATGTGGGCAAAACACATGAAGACAAGCATTTTTTAAAAAAAGCAATCATGACGAATAAACACATGAAAATATGCTTAACCTCATTAATAATCAGGGAAATGGAGATTGAGAAACTGATAAAACTGGCAAAAGAGAGTCTGATAATTCCAAGTGGTGGGGAAATGTGCAGTGAGAGACACAAGTCTTACACACTGACGGAGGGAGTACCAACTGGTGGCGCCATTTGAAAAATACATTGGCAGTATCTTGCAAACATGGGTATCATATAACCTACAGACTAGCAATTCTACTCCTATAAATATACATATTATCCAGGGAAACTCTTGTACAGTGTACAAGGATATTCTATTATAAAAGCAAAAAACTGGAAACTCAATTATTTATCAACAGAACAAAGACTCAGTCAGTTGTGGTAAATATTATACTATAGTGAAAATGAATGAACAGCTACATGTGACAACACAGATGAATCTTAGAAACATAATATTAAATTAAAAAAAAAATCCTTACTATGAAACACCACTTCACACTAGGATGGCTACATAAAAAAGACAAATAGCAAATAAAGGTAAGGACGTGGAGAAATCATAATCTTCATATATCATTGGTGGGTATCTAAATGGTGCAGCTGCTTTAGAAAACAGCCTGGCAGTTCCTCAAAGGGCTATGAATTACCATATGTGATAATTAATTTTAAGAGTCAACTAGGTTAGGCTATGGTATCCAGCTGTTTGGCCAAACCCTAATCTAAATGTTGCAGTGAAGACAGTCTATGGATGTGATTAACTTTTACAATCAGTTTACTTTAAAGGAAATTACCCTCAATAATGTGGATGGACCTCATCCAATCAGCTGAAGGCTTAAGAAGCAAAACACTAAGGTTTCCTGGAGAAAAAGGGTTTCTGTCTCAAGACAGTAACAGAAATCCTGAGTGGGTTTCCAGTCTGCCAGCTGTTCTACAGATTTTAGACTCCAGACTGCAACTTCAACTCTTGGCTGAATTTCCAGCTTGCTGGCCTGCCCTAACTAATATGCCATATGACCCAGAAATTCCACTTTTAGATATATATACCCAAAAGAAATGAAAATATATGTTTACATATATACTTGTACATGAATGTTAACAGTAGCATTGTTCATAACAGCCCAAAGTAGACACAATCCAAATGTTCATCAGCTGATGAATGGATAAACAAAGTGTGGTGTATTATACAATGGAATATTATCCAGCCATAAAAAGGAATAAAGTATTGAAACATGCTACAACACAGATGAATCTTGAAAAAATTGTGCTGAGTGAAGGATGCCAGCTACAAAAGACCACCTATTATATGATTCCAACATTGACAAATCTAGAGACAGAAAATAGAATAGGTTAGTGATGGCCTATGGCTGGAGAGGAAAATGGGGGAGTAACTACTAATAGATGGAGACTTCTTTTTGGGTGATGAAAATGTTGAAACTGTTCTAAAATTGAGGATGGTATGGTTACACAGTTCTGTGAATATACTTAAAACTACTGAACTATATACTTTAAAGGGATTAATTGTACGGTATGAGAGTTATATTTCAACAAAGCTATTATTTTAAACAAAAGCAAGCCATTAAAAGAGTACATTAAATATGACCTCATTTGCATCAGCTCAAACACATGCAAAACTAAACAATATATTTTATAGTGATATGATAAAGGTGCTTTCTGTTTAAGCAAGAGAATGAAACTAGTAAAGGGAATATACAGGATGGGATGGGGAAGAGCAAAATACAAGATAGAAATTATGGGTAGATTTTTAATTTTGGGGTTAGGTGCTAAGTTACCTGTATTCATTATATTATTATCCTTTATCTCTTACAAATATGCTACATATATACTCCTTTATACATATAAAGACTTAAGAATGGAAAAATTATGAGACCAAGAGGAAAGCCTTTATAAATTAAGAAAAATATTTTTAAACAAGGTTTGCAAAAACTGAGAAAATATATCTCAATACTAAAAGAATAAAGAGGTGAAAAGGATGAAAAGACACAATTGAAAAGACCAAAGGATACAAAGAATATACTTCATCCCCCAGAATATATTAAAACAAGATCTGCATTTCAACAGAGTAACTGGAAGGAATGAGTATCACACCACCTCAACAGAACTAGAATTGCTACTTTTTTCCAAACCTGTGCGACTCATGACACAAAGCCTGGAGTCAGCTTGAGTTATTTGAATATGGTAGGCTTTAAAACCAAGGGGCTTTTACAGCTAAATTCAGCAACAAGAAGGAATAATGGTCCAGTGCTTGGAGAGACAATGATAAAAACAACACATGACAGTGGAAAGTATCATTACTCAACTCCTATTCTGCATTCCAGTTTTTTAAGAAAGAATGAATTGTCTTCAAACTGTAAAGTATATAGAAAGAAGTTAAAGAAGAAATTGAAGTCTTAGCATGGTAAAAGACAGAAATCATCTACTTTGTATCAGCATCTGGTTCTTAGGTACCCAACTTGTAAGTACTACCTCAGAGCTTGTTTAACACCTTTTCCTGATTTAAAAAAACAAACAAAAAGTAATGAATTAGACACAACATGATAAAATATATATGCAACTCAGCCACAAATTCAGCATTTCATTTAAAGAGAAATCACTTAAAGGAACTCTCCCTAAAGTCAGAAACAAGGCAAAAATGCCCTCTAGCTCCACTATTAATTATTATTGAATTGAAGGTATCAGCCAATGTAATCAGAGAAGGGAAAATAATTACAGGCAAACAAACTGGAAAGGAAGAGGTAAAACTATTTTAATTTTCAGGTAATTTGAGAAACACCTGAAAACCCAAGAAGGTAAATAAAAATCACTACCAACAATAAAATAATTCAAATTAGCACAAAGATCAATAGACTTCATATACACAAACAATATCCAGTCACATGATATAATGGAAGAGAAAACCTCACTTACCATAGCAGCAAAATAGATGAAATACCCAGGAATAAAAACTTAGGGTATTTCATTCTTGGATACAACAATTAAACATCATAAAGTTCATATAAAACTTAACGTACTGAATAAAACTATCAATTTGTTTTTTATCCTGAAGCTACCCATGCTAATTCTAAAGATCATATGAAAAAACAAATTCAGGAAGAGCCAGGGAAACCACAAAAGAAAATCTCTGAGAGAAGTTAGCCTTATAGATATTAAAGACATCGTATAAAACCTCTCTAAAGAAAACAAGGTGGAAATGATGAAAGAATATGAAGAAAGACCAATGGAAGAAACAGAACCAAGTACAGTGTATGTTAAAAATAACATTTCAAATCACCAAAGACAGAAATAAATGGTGTCCTTGCCAATTCTATTTCCATTTGGTAAAAGATAAGACCAGATCTCAGTGAAACAACCCAAACTCTAAAACAAAACATCGGGGAATTCCTTCATGATCTGGAAGAGGGAAACGTCTTTCTATGTACAACTCAAAAACCGAAAGCAATTAAGTTCAACCACAGTCTGGTTGGTGAGGCTGGGGAAGAAAGAAGCACTTTCTCATTCTCCTGACAGATATGCAAAATGGCACAATCACAATGAAGTGGAATTTGGCAAAACCTAACAAAATTAGAGATAAATTTACCCTATGACGTGGTTAACCCACTTATAAGACTCTGCCCTAAATACACTTTGACAAATATAAAACAACATACACACTTTCAGTGGAAGAGAAGACATAAAAATATGGGAGCAAGTAAGAAACAAACCTATTATAATTAACTTTGAATTAGAAATAAAAATACATCAATATCTTTCTGACTGTCTATCTGTCTGTACCACATTCTACCTTCATCATTTAAAGTGTCTGGAAACAAGACACATGCCAGCAGCAACGAGCAGCAGCCTAGAGTCCAGATCTTGGTTTCTAAATACCATTCCCCACTAAAAGGAACCATGGCCACCTGGAGAAATTACCAACTTCCAAGTTTGGGTCAGGGAAAGTACAAGGTGATCCTGGGATATTTTCTTGCACCAGAAGGCAAAGATACACTCAAAGACTCATAGGGACATACCAGAGAGGCACAGGCCCGCCTGAAGGAGTTTCATTAAAAGTATAGATGAGACTCAAATTCAAAACTACCTTGGCAAGCTGGAATGCTCAACCAAATCAACATGATGAAAAAAACAGAGATGGCTGTGAAGTACTGGGTATAGGTTTAAAGAACCAGCTTTACAGGTTCAGGCTGAGAACCTGACATGGCAGCTGATCATGTGGGAAAAAAAATGTGAACATTCTAGAGCTGAATATGAACCCAAAGTGACATGAAATTTCTAACAAAGCTGCACTGAAGAAATTTAGGATCTAAGTCATGTGAGATGGAAATCTTACATTCCACCAAGTGAGTATTCAGTTTCAGGTGCTATACATTAAGAGGGCTATTCTTGATATAATAGCTCTTCCTGCTTTTCATAGTAATCTACTTTTAAACACTTCCCATGTGCCAGGCACTGTATTAGATGCTTATGAATATTTTGCCTAATGTTTTGCCCAATTTAAGCCTCACAATCACCCTACTGAAGTGGGTACAATTATAACTCCCTGTTCTACCAGTGTGGAGACTTAGGTTTGATGAGATCAAGTAACCATCTAGGTTAGCTGCAAAGACACAGCTGTAACTTAAATCAGCCTAATTCCAAAGTCTATAAACAAAATAGTGAAGAATCTGGGAGAAAAAAAAATTCTTATAAAAAACATGGTTTTAAAAACCAGAAGTTTCTGAGCCTAGACAAGAAAAGATTAAGGGACACATGGCAGGTATCCTCAAATACATTGAAAAAAAATTCTGTATAGTTTCAGAAATAATGGGTACAGGTACAAGTAGGCAGATAAAAGCTCCACTGTTTCACAACTTTACAAGCTACTTTGGAAGGTGAAGCATCTGTCGAGACTACTACAGATGAGACACTAGGGGTGGGAGAGGAAGCAGATGCCACGACCTGTGCCTTGGCATTTGCTCCAACTCCAATCCAGCATACTGCAAGCAGAATTTCTAACTGTGTCTGCTGATCTCCACTATACTTCTCACCTAAACCTAAGGGCTACAACTATCCTCTAGGCCCACATAACAGCTTCCTGTGACCGATTCCTTATACTCCACCTATGCCAAAGCCCCTCCCATCACCAAAGGTGAAACAGCTGACTGAAGGGGCATGCGGCAGCCAAGAAGAGGTGAGAGATGGAATCAAGACTGTGGGTACAGGAGAGCATAGGTGTAATGAAGACCTCACACTGAGGAGAACCTTGAGCTGTACTGGGCAGCCATTTTAATTGTCAAGTAAGAGAAGGCAACCAGGACTGAGCACAGCATATTGGAGGGCAAAGGCCTCTGGAAGAAATGAAATGGTAAAAATCTAGCACTGAATGATTCTACTTTGAGGAAATGTATAGGCCAGAACTAAGAATTCTGCAATTAGTAATAAGGACCCTGAACCAAGAAACAGGTATGTCCAGTCCAGGTGGGATGGGATGGGACTGGCAAAGTGGGAGACATATGGCAGATACGGCCAGGCCCAACACAATTCTCCTAATAGCACTATTCAAGAGAGAAGACCCTGTACTCCAACATCAAGGCCCGCTGTGTGCACTTTAAAGAAAGAGAATGGCACATCACTGAAAACTATTTCTAACCTAAACATCCATCAACGGGCCATAGAACACATAAATGATAGCATATCAAACCAAAGAAATACTGGAGGGTTGGTTAACATTAATCACAAAGTTTTACAGACAGGCTTTGTGTATCTTAAAAGCAGGATTACATTTATTTAATAAATAAATAAAGGGAAGCATACCAGCTCAATCCATGAGTTTATACTGACGGTGACTGGATCAATAGATTCTACATAATGCCACCAATGTCTGGGAACAAACAGAACCTGAGAAACCAAACAGAAAACACTTAGCATAAGAATAAGACATTTTGTTTTTATGTCAGAATCGGACAGTAATTGAAGCTGCTAGGTAAAAAAAAGAAATCTGAAAGGATATAGTAATGTTGTAGGGGAAAAAAAAACCCATAATCTTCTTATTCCTTTTTTTATTGACAAGTTTGCCATGTTCTACAAAGGATATTACCAGCTTCTTTGGTCTCTACTCTTCTGAATCCTAGACCTTTCTCTCTGCATTTAATCTTAGTAAAGGATTCTGAGATTCTAACTTTCCCTCCTTTCCACTAAAAAATAGTTACCTGCATTCTGAGAAAGAGCATAGGTAAAAATATAGGATATGGTTCCTGTCTTCTCACAGTCTAAAATCTAGCCAATAAAAAAATAATGTATAGAAAGGGTACATGATGTTAAGTGGTGAATCAGAGGAGAGCACATTGATGCTTGAACTTCAGAGGTGGGAGAAGCAGGAATGACCCAGAGAAGTCACGGGCAACCTGGGTGAAGAAGCGTGATTTAAGCCAGGGCTTGGAGAGAACATGGACAAGAGAAAAGAATGAGGACATGCCAGGAGGGAGAAGTGGCACAGGCAAGGGATGTGGGCCTGTTGAAGGACAGCCAGTAGTGAGTCTTACAGAAGAAGTAATGAGAGATAAGGTGGGAGAATTAGGTTAGGGCCAGTGGAAGGCCTGACTTCAGAATAAACATCTGGATTTTATCCTATAGGCATCTGCTAAGAAAGGGGATAGCTAAAATAGTGACATTATGGGAGAGTCTGGGAAGGACAGGAGATACTTGTGATGGTCTGGTGATTGAATGTTAAGATCTAAATAGGAAGGTATAGTGAACACAAGCAACAGGCAGAGTCAAGACAGATCACATCTGTCCAGACTCAGTATGAGATTTCCTGGAAGGCTGAGAAGAGCAAATGGGATAATCCAAAGCTTCGGGGCTTTGAATTAGAAAACTGGTGGCACTTGCTATGAACAAGGCGGA
The DNA here is from genome assembly GCA_032199065.1 of Smutsia gigantea. Lineage (NCBI taxonomy): Eukaryota > Metazoa > Chordata > Mammalia > Pholidota > Manidae > Smutsia > Smutsia gigantea. Next base: position 209,093 of record JAVSCE010017510.1, read on the forward strand.
GCTGGGAGACGGGAAGAGAGCTCCTTTTAGGAGAACTGAACACTAAAGAGTCATAGGATTTAGGCATTAGGAGGTCATGAATGTCCCATCAACACGTTTTCAGTAAAGTGGTAAGACAGGGAGCCAACTGTCGGTGGATTAAGGAAGGAGCAGATGTGCAAGGAAAACTGATACAATAAATAGAAGCACTCATTCAAATCTGGCTACTAAGACAGAAGAAAAAATGAATTAGCAACCACTTCACATCAACTAGAATGGCAACAATAACAATAGTAATAATGGAAAATAACAAGTGTTAGGATGTGAAGAAACTGGACCCCTCACACATTGCTGGTGGGAATGTGAAATGGGGTAGCTGCTGTGGCAAACGGTTTGGCAGTTCCTCAAAAAGTGAAACACAGAGCTATCCTATGACCCAGCAATTTCACTCCTAGACATATACCCAAGAGAACTGAAAACATGTCCACACAAAAACTTGTACATGAATGTTCACAGCAGCATTATTCACAATAGCCAAAAAGTAGAAATAACCCAAATGCCCATTAACAGATGAATGGGTAAACAAAATGTATATCCACACAAAGGAATACATTTAGCTATAAAGAGGAATGAAGTACTGGTAAGGTTCCACAGAATGGCTGAACCTTGACACATAATGTGAAAGAAGCCAGACACACAGGCCACACACTGATATGTGCACTTCTGTGAAATGTCCAGAACTGGTAAATCTGTAGAGAGATGAAACAGATGAGTGGTTGTCAGGAGCTGGTGGGGGGTAGGTGGACAGGGACAGTCGAAGCAGCTTGGGCATGTGAGACTGTTTGAGCCGCGCACTCCAGGGTAAAGGGAGTGGGAGAGGAGCCGTGAGAAGGGAGCCAAGGAAGGAGAACAGGCAGGGGAAGGATAACCAAGGGAGTAACATCTCCACAAGAGACTGAGAAAACTTCTCAAACTATTAATAAACTATCAGACAGAAAATGCCAATGTTGTGAAGGTGATTTTCCCCGGTGTGCAGCAGCACTAGGTACAATATCTTTGGAAATCTTTCACAGACAGTCATTTATAAAAGCAACATCTATTCTTGCTTAAAAGCACATCAGTCTCAGTTCACTCTACCTCTGTGGGCCCACCTCCTGGATGCCGGCCAACCTGCATTTATGTGTCTGGGCTCTGGCACAGGCGAACAGATATTGACTGTGAATAAATGTTCCACAGATGCTCAAGCACCCATGCCTGACACTGTCTTCACCTAAGCGTGACTGGGAGTTCATGTTCCTCCAAAGTCCATTCTTCCGTTCACCAGCAGGAGGAGCTGTGTTCCCTCCTCCCTCTCCTTTCCTTGCCCTATGAAGCTGAGAAGTGTGTGTCTGCGGCCTACACCTGGGGAGCTACCTTTCAATAGCAGGGCAGCAGGGAAGGAAACCATTCTCACTTGCAGTGGTGGCTACGTGGCATGAAGGCTTGAGAGAAGTTACAGCAGGGGTGTCCACTGACAGGTCATCAGTGTTTAAAAGACTCCATTACCTGTCCTGGGCTCAGCGTAACCATATGTCTTCGAGCTTTCCAGAACTGGGGAAAACGTTTTAAATCAGGGTTGACAACATTGACTTTACTGAACACACTGGATTCTTCGTAAGGGATTCTAGTTGGATAAAGGGAAGGAGTATCTTCAGGAGGAAAAAGATGCCATCTTTTCCTAAGTAAAAAAATAAGATACAAGTTAGTACTTTGAACTTGAGATAAAACATTTAAGAAGGTAGCAGCTAAGTGTTCCATTTTACTCATTTCATTCAATCTCAGCAGTCGTCTGGCCCATCTCTCTCTCTCTCTCTCTCTCACTCAGTGCTGGAGTCTTCTCTGCAGACACCTGGTGGAGGCAGGGCAGCAACTACTGGATACCTCGTGATGCCCTGAGGCAGCCCTTTTGCAGAATCTAGTTTGTCACATGATTTTTATCTCAAATCAAAGTCTGCCTCCTCTAGTTTCTATCCCTGACTCTAGAGCTATGCAAAATAACTCCTCCCCTTTCAAATATTGTATTCTTATCTTATGCAGAGCAACCACTATCAAAAAGGTTCTATCCATCAAAAGGTTTCCAGACTTCTCCCTGTTTGGGTTGTAAATCCCTTCAGTTAAACTTAACTCATTAGGGAAGAGAAATGAACAAATGATGCCACCCAACTAAAAAGTAATATAGGAATTTTCAAAAAGAGAAACCTATAAAATGATTCATTTTAAAATTTTTTGAGAAATGGAGGTGATCTTAAATCACAAAATGCTACACACGTCCACACTTTGAGCCAATAGAGGAAGGATATCTGCGGCAAAGGAGGGAGAAGTGTGAAAAAGGAAGAGACACAGATGGACAGAAATACAGATGAGGAAGCAAGGAGAAAGACAGAAAAACCCCTAAAGCCCTGAAGCCCTCCACTGCCCCTTGGAGTTCCAGTGGGGCCATCATGTCCTTGTAGAACTGGGAAGCACTCAGCTGCTATTTTCAAACTAAGAAGGCTTATTTTGCTTTAGAGATGATAAAGTTGCTCCATTCCACTGTGACTAGCTGGGGAGAAGTTTCAGCATTTACAGTTTAGAATGTTAAAGCTGGAAGGACTCCCCACGGATTATCTACTTTCACTTTCAAAGCAGTGCAAGAGGGACCCAGTGCTTGCTCAGTGTCACTCACTGGGCTGGCGGTTCGTGGTTGGCCCAGAACTCGATCACAGATCTCCTGACCTCTCCAGGTCCCAGTTCCACCCCTGCATCAGAACTGTTTTTCCTGAAGAACGGCCAGATGATAACCATCCCATACAATTTGCTTGGCTTGGTTTAAAATGTAATTTACATGCATCCTTCTTTTGTTAATCAGAAATGGTAGGGAATCACCCTGTCATGCCCTGCTTACAGTTCTGCCTGCTAAAGGAGCAGAGAATAAGCAGTATTTGCCTGGAAGTCAAGACCCTCAGGCTCCAACCTGCTTTTCCTGCCTGATCCCTCTGTCTCCAATGCAGAACTTACATGGCATAGCTCATAAGGTTCTCTGTGCACCCCATGCTTTCCTGGGGCTCTGCTCATGCTGCCGTCTCTGCTCCTCCCTTGTTCTTTGAACATTCACCCATCCTTCCAAGCCCATCACAAAGGGCAGCTCCTCTCCGAAATCTCACCTAACCTTTCCAACAGGAATAGTCCCTTCTCCTTTTCAGTTCCACAGCCCTATGAAACCTTCAAAAAAAAAAAGAAATTGAGTTGGAAAAACACTGCCAAAAAGAAATACCTAGGTTCTTCCTGTGATATAAAATTAATATAGCTTTATTTTAACTTTGTAATAGAGCATATTTTCTGGCCTTATATATCTCTGAAGTAATAGAATAAGTATCAGTAAATATTCATTGGTATCCTGCTGTGCAGGTACCATGTGTTACAGTGGGAGAGAGGTGAATGAGAAGACCCTCTGCCCTAGGAGAGCTTAGAGAGCAGGCAAACCCACAGGAAGCCCTGACACAAGGCAGAATGTTTTTCCAGCTCAATTTCTTTTGCTTATTTCCCAATTCAGAACACATGGAAAGCAGCTATTCAAATAAGGCCTTCTCTCACCAAGTTTAAGGTTCAGATTGTTAACTCCATAAGTGCACACTTCACTGGCCACTGCATCTACAGCACACAGGAAGTACCTGAGACATTCTGGGCCCTTTAATGAAGGCTTGATAAATCAAGGAATGGACTATCTTATACCATTTTATAGTTTTCAAATTATTTCACATGTAAAATCTATTCACATACTTACTCATTATTCCTCTTGTATCCACTCATAATCCTTTTCATGTCTAAAGGGTCTGAGAACTTAGACCCATTTCTGCTTTTCCGTCTGTGCTATCCTGTCAATGTCCCAAAAGGCCAGGAGAGGCCATCGTTAATTAGGGGGAAGTAAGGCTGCATGTACCACATTCTGAGTATATCCTCCAAGTGGCAAGAACACTGAAACTCTCACGTAACCCTTGGAACCAGGGACTATCAAAAGTATTGCCTGACTTAGACTTGTATCTCTTTGGGTCCACAGGCAGATGGAGACGCAACTGACCTAAGGCAGTAAGATGCTGCATTGTGTCTACATGTAGACACAAAACTTAGGGTTGAAAGGGGCTGTAAATACCATCTGGTCCAGGAGTTCTCAAACCAGGCTCCCTGGCCTCCTCTCAGGGGCCAGAAGGTAGCAGCAAAGCCTCTTCCTTTCCACAAATTGCTTGGCTCTTACTTATTATTATCATTTATTATTACTACTACAAATGCGGACTTTTATGTAACAAAGCTAAGCAGACAACTGTCTGGCTGAACTGAGAGTGGAATCCTGAAGCTCTAGGATAAGCTTTCTGAAAGTAACCAACCTTGAAAATGGCTCAGACACACAAGGAAACTACCATTTAATGGTTCCTCTTACTTCACAAAGGAGGAAACTGAACCAGAGGTTAAAACATCTGCCTGGTCATAAGGGCAGGCAGACAGGATGGAGCTGGACTAACCCTTAGGGTTCTGCTGCCTATCTGATACTCATTCCTCTTCCTGTGCAACACACCACACACACCACATACACCACACACACACACACACACACACACACACACACACACACACACACACACACACACACACACACATATGCATGCGCCTGTGCATTACCTTCCTTGTACCTGGAATACTAAGTTGCAACCATAGGAATCCAGATGACAGGGTGTATGGGCCCCCCTAGAGCCGATCCATAAGGTACTTTCCTGTCCATTTCTTCCAGGAAACCCAAAGTCAGACCACCTTACATCCTGTTTTGAAAATAAAGTTACAGTCCATCAAGAACCAGCCCACTGTGTGATATGGTGGTGTTCCACAGCTTCACTTGCACGTCTGGTTGTTGGCCCTCAGAATATTCTCTTGAAGAAAATGCCATAGATGGAGGAGGTCTGGTTTCCAGAGCAGTCCAAGAAATCTTTTTAACCAATAACATGTGATTTACCTCACTAATAGTAGTTATTTAACAAATGCTATCAGTGCCTCAAGATGCCAGGCACGGTTCTAGAAGCTTGAGATCAATCAATGAATAAAATAGACAAAAATGCCCACCCAAATGAAACTTATATTTCAGAGGTTGGAAACAGACAATAAATAACATACACAATTATGCAGATACCTCAGGGAAGAGGAACAGTGGCAGCAGGAACAGTGGCTGCAATGGAAATAGAAGTATTTAAAAAATCTCTGAAGCTCAACTCAGAAAGCTAGAAAGCCATATTCCCTCCAAGCAGTACAGGTATTTCTGGGCATTAAGTAACATACTAACTTTTTGCACTTTAATGATCATGAAGAAGCAGGCTTCTCCTGGTTTTAGCAAAGTTATTTAAAACTATAGACGCTGGCAGGAGCCTTAGTTCATACCTACTAAATCAGAGTCTCTAGGTGGGGGTGCCATAGTTAATCTTTTGAAATGCATATCCATAGATGACTTCTGCTATGCTCCCTAAAGTCATGAACTCTTTTGTGTAATGAACCTCAAAACAGAGATAGCACAGTGCTCTGGACTTAGCTCTCTGTATACCTGGTTCTGTGGACAGATCACACCCAAGTCAACCACTGATCCATAAACACCACTTGTTTCAATAGTTCTCCAATCAGGCTCCCTGGCATCCCCTTAGGGACCTGAGGAGAGCAGCAGAGCCTTCTCCTTTCAACAAACTGCTCTGCTCCTGCTCTATTTTATTTAGGTTTGAAGAAAGGGTGTTCCTGCTTTTACATAAAAGTTGGAAAATTACACATGTGGTTTGACAAACTCAAATCCATGGAAAAGTATGTATAAGCTAGAAAGAAAAAGAACATACTAGCGAACGAGACATGAAGGTTTTACTTTATTTTTTAATAATAAATTCTTCCTATTGAGTTCTAAAAAATAAACAAAAAGATATTTATATGTGCAGAACTTGGTCCTAAATGCTGAACTTCTTTTATCAGTATCTTCTATGTGTAATTTCTATTGTTAGAGGCAAAACATTAACAGCTATATTCAGAAAGAAAGAGGACTTTGGAGAAACATTTTGAGGAAGAATAGAAGAGCATTTTCACTTTTGTCTTGAGTGATAAAAATAGTGGAATATATGCACATAACTAATGCTTATTTCAGAAAGGGGGAGTTTTTGCAACGTCAGCATGATTGTACATGCTATAAGGCTCACATGCAACAGCTCCAGGAGGTGGAGAAAATCATGTCCCTTCTGAATATAGCCCATAGCTCCATGCAGGGAGCTTACCTATGTATTCCCAATGCCTAACATAATACCTGGCTCAGGTTAAGTGCTTAAAACATTGGCTGTCTGGGAGAAAAGAAGAATCTGTTGGTTTATTATGGGTAAGTGGTTTGGGTCAAGAACATTTTTGAGCAACTACCATACCTGTTATGACAGAGTGTGTTCGGAATACAAAAATTAATGTAACATGGGCCCACCCTTCATATCTAACAATGGAAGATAGTCTCATAAACGAGCCTTGTCAATATAATATGGCAAGTGCTCTTATAGAAGAAGGCAGAAGATGCTCTAAGATCAAAGAAGGGCTCCTGGTTCAAGTAGGGAGCTTATGAGAGGCTTCCAATTAACCTGGTCTTTGTTAGGCATTCATCGCACCTCAGCTTAGAATTTAACTAAAAAGCAGCTGAAAGACTTGCAGTATAAAAACAAAAAATGGAGAATTCCTAATGAATCTAATAAATGTCAACAGCCCTCTCCTCAGAGAAATGCACACACACACACAATTTCACATATACTTTGAGGGAGTTGATGGACTGACCCCAGGTGAGACTGTTGTAAAGCACTGCTTTAGAAAGAATCACTGGAGATTTTTATACAGGGTTGGGGATGACTATGAGAAATGGACAAGAAGTTTCCCTGATCTCTTATCTAATACAGTAGTTACTGAAAAATGAAACATTGTTTTGGAATGAGTAGATGCAGGTGACTTTGCAGTTAAATTGGGCTATGGGACTAAATTCTAACTATTAAGCAGAAATTCTTGGGTGGGACTTTGGGAAGTTTCCTTAAAAGAGACAGATTGCTGAGAGTCCACTTTTGTCCTTCCTCCTTTCTGGAATATAGTTGTGATGGCTCTTAGAACACAAGATGACCTTGAGGATGGAAGCCATATGCTAAGAAAGAAAGAGCAGAAAGACAGGAAGAACCTGGGTTCTTTGGTATGACAAAGCTTCCATTCCAGCCCTGGCCAGGACACCTCCAAACTTTCCTTACATGAGGAAAAAAATCACCCTTATGTGTTGCGGGGCAACTTCCCCTATTCTTGGTTTTCTGTTATAAGCAGTAAAGCCTAACCCAAACCAATTCAGAAAGTTAACCCATGGGATCCTGTCTTTCCCCAACAATCTCATTTTGTCAGAGCCTCTGTATCAGGTTTGTAGCAAGGCTAGTCCCAAACCCTGTATCAGAGAAATGTATCCCTGAAGACACCTTGGGGTGAGAGTAGGGAGAGTTCTGTGGTACCATTCTTTGAGTATATTACAAATTTAGTAGGCTGCCCCAGGCTGGCCGAGAGTACTAACCACCAAGATCAGCATTGCTGCTTCAGGAAAAACAAAACAAAACATTCTGAGTCCAAACAATTGAGATACAAATAAAATGTGCAGATCATAAGCAATGAAAAGGGCAAAAAAAAAAAACACGAAAAAAGAAACAAAGAGCCAAAAGGTCTGGATAGTCAACTGTTTAATTAAAGACTAAGACCATAATTACTATGGAAGTGTTAATATAGGGCTGCAGTAATTTAGTAGTCCATTAGATACTCCAGTAATTCTAGAAGAAAACAGTATCACATCTTACCCCAGTACTTAAAGGAATTAACCAGGACTAATCCCTCAATTAACGAACAGAATTCAGTCCTGCTTTCTCACCTACCCCCACCTCTAACCTCAATGGTTTCCTATCAGCCCCGATTCCCCCCCAGCCTTCTCCCAGAATCTACCTGGGACACTTACCTGCAGTTGAAACATGCCTAAGAGAAATGGGATGGAAGTAACACATTACAGTGTTCTAAAATAAAACCAAGTATAGCACAGAGTCTGACCAGAATGAGCATTATAAGAAAATTAATTGTTATGCTAACAAGCTGGAAAACATAGAAGAAATGGACAACTTCTTAGAAAAATACAACCTTCCAAGACGGACCAAACAAGAAACAGAAAAACTAAACAGACCAATCACCAGCGACAAAATTGAAGTGGTAATCAAAAAACTACCCAAGAACAAAACCCCCGGGCCTGATGGATTCACCTCTGAATTCTACCAGACATACAGAGAAGAAATAACACCGATTCTCCTTAAAGTTTTCCAAAAAATAGAAGAGGAGGGAATACTTCCAAACTCATTCTATGAAGCCAGCATCACTCTAATACCAAAACCGGGCAAAGACCTCACCAAAAAAGAAAATTACAGACCAATATCCCTGATGAACGTAGATGCAAAAATACTCAACAAAATATTAGCAAACCGAATTCAAAAATACATCAAGAGGATCATACACCATGATCAAGTGGGATTCATCCCAGGGATGCAAGGATGGTACAACATTCGAAAATCCATCAACATCATCCACCACATCAACAAAAAGAAGAACAAAAACCACATGATCATCTCCATAGATCCTGAAAAAGCACTTGACAAAATTCAACATCCATTCATGATTAAAACTCTCAACAAAATGGGTATAGAGGGCAAGTACCTCAACATCATAAAGGCTATATATGACAAATCCATAGCTAACATCATACTTAACAGTGAGAAGCTGAAAGCTTTTCATCTAAGATCAGGAACAAGACAGGGATGCCCACCATCTCCACTGTTATTCAACATAGTATTGGAGGTCCTATCCACGGCAATCAGACAAAACAAAGAAATACAAGGCGTCCAGATTGGTAAAGAAGAAGTCAAATTGTCACTATTTGCAGATGACATGATACTGTACATAAAAAACCCTAAAGACTCCACTCCAAAACTACTAGAACTAATATCTGAATTCAGCAAAGTTGCAGGATACAAAATTAACACAAAGAAATCTGTTGCTTTCCTATACACTAATGATGAACTAACAGAAAGAGAAATCAGAAAAACAATTCCATTCACAATTGCATCAAAAAGAATAAAATACCTAGGAATAAACCTAATGAAGGAAGTGAAAGACCTGCACTGAAAACTACAAGACACTCCTAAGAGAAATTAAAGAGGACACTAACAAATGGAAATGCATCCCATGCTCTTGGCTAGGAATAATAAATATTGTCAAAATGGCTATACTACCTAAAGCAATCTACAGATTCAATGCAATCCCTATCAAACTACCAACAGCTTTCTTCAATGAACTGGAACAAATAATTCTAAAATTCATATGGAACCACAAAAGACCCCGAATAGCCAAAGCAATCCTGAGAAGGAGGAATAAAACAGGGGGAATTACACTCCCTGACTTCAAGCTCTACTACAAAGCCACAGTAATCAAGACAATTTGGTATTGGCACAAAAACAGACCCACAGACCAGTGGAACAGAATAGAAAATCCAAACATTAACCCAAACATATACAGTCAATTAATATTTGATAAAGGAGCCTTGGATATACAATGGGGAGATGACAGCCTCTTCAGCAGCTGGTGTTGGAAAAACTGGACAGCTACATGTAAGAGAATGAAACTGGACTACTGTCTAGCCCCATACACAAAGGTAAACTCAAGGTGGATCACAGACCTGAATGTAAGTCATGAAACCATAAAACTCTTAGAAAAAAACATAGGCAAAAATCTCTGGACATAAACATGAGCAACTTCTTCATGAACATATCTCCCCGGGCAAGGGAAACAAAAGCAAAAATGAACAAGTGGGACTATATCAAGCTGAAAAGCTTCTGTACAGCAAAGGACACCATCAGTAGAACAAAAAGACATCCTACAGTATGGGAGAATATATTCATAAAAAACGTATCTGATAAAGGGTTGACATCCAAAATATATAAAGAACTCATGCACCTTAACAAACAGAAAGCAAATAATCCAATTAAGAAATGGGCAGAGGACATGAATAGACACTTCTCCAAAGAAGAAATTCAGATGGCCAACAGGCACATGAAAAGATGCTCCACATCGCTAATCATCAGAGAAATGCAGATTAAAACCACAATGAGATATCACCTCACACCAGTGAGGATGGCCAACATCCAAAACACAAACAACAACAAATGTTGGCGAGGATGTGGAGAAAAGGGAACCCTCCTACACTGCTGGTGGGACTGCAAATTAGTTCAACCATTGTGGAAAGCAGTATGGAGGTTCCTCAAAAAACGCAAAATAGAAATACCATTTGACCCAGGAATTCCACTCCTAGGAATTTACCCTAAGAATGCAGCAGCCCAATTTGAAAAGGACAGATGCACCCCTATGTTTATTGCAGCACTATTTACAATAGCCAAGAAATGGAAGCAACCTAAGTGTCCATCAGTAGATGAATGGATAAAGAAGAGGTGGTACATATACACAATAGAATATTATTCAGCCATAAGAAGAAAACAAATCCTACCATTTGCAACAACATGGACAGAGCTAGAGGGTATTATGCTCAGTGAAATAAGCCGAGCTGAAAAGGACAAGTATCAAATGATTTCACTCATATGTCGAGTATAAGAACAAAGAAAAAATACTGGAGGAACAAAACAGCAGCAGACTCACAGAACCCAAGAACGGACTAATAGTTACCAAAGGGAAAGGGACTGGGGAAAATGGGTGGGAAGGGAGGGATAAAAGGGATAAAAGGGGCATTACGATTAGCAGATGTAATGTTGGGGGGGCACGGGGAGGGCTGTACGACTCAGAGAAGACAAGTAGTGATTCTATAGCATCTCACTATGCTGATGGACAGTGACTGTAATGGGGTTGGTGGGGGGGGTCCTGATGAAGGGGTAGTTTAATAACCATAATATTGCACATGTAATTGTAGATTAATGATAATAAAATAAATTATATTAAAAAAAAGAAAATTAATTGTTCACTCAAAGTTGGAAATGGTTGGCCAATGAAAATGAACTTTGTTTATAACACAAAAGTAAGGCAGGTATTTTATTCTCCTCTTTTCTTTGGATGGTCCTGCTTTGTCACGGTGTTCTGAACTATGTAATTTATAAATAATGATAGCTTATTTCTTATGTATATACAGGGATCAGATTTCTCAAATAAAAAATCAGGACACAGGGATTACAAAGCTTTATTGTGCCACTTGTGAAGATAAGAGTTAGTTTAGGATATACTGCTTGAATACCAATATAATGGAATATTTAGAAGCAATATTTTTCCATTGCCTCGTTTTCTTTCTAAATTAAATTTATTGAGGTAAAATTTATATACAATAAAATGCATCCAGTTTAGAGTACAGCTAACAAGTTTGGCCAATGTATACACCAGTGTAACCACCACCATGATCAAGATATAGAATAATACATATTTCCATTGAACCAAGGAGATGAAAGACCTGTACTCTGACAACTAAAAATGTCCATATCACCCAAAGCTACCTACACATTCAATGTAGTCCCTACGAAAATACCAATGGCATTTTTCACAGAACTAGAACAAAGAATCCTAAAATTTGTGTGGAAGCAGAAAGACCTGAAGAGCCCAAGCAATCTTGAGAAAGAGCAAAGCTGGAGGTATCATGACCCCAACCCCTGATTTCAGAGCATACTACAAAGCTAATAGTAATCAAAATAGTATGGTACTGGCATGAAAACAGACACATAGATCAATGGAATAGAGCGCCCAGGAAAAAAACCCACTCGTATATGGCCAATTAACGTATGACAAAGGGGAAAAGATTGTCTCTTCAATAAATGGTGTTGGGAACACTGGACAGATAAATTCAAAACAATGAAACAGGACCACAATACTATACCATATACATAAAAAAATTAAAAATGGATTAAAGGCTTGAATGTAAGACCTGAAACCACAAAACTCCTAGAAGAAAGCAGGCAGTAAGCTCTTTGATATCAAGTCTTAGCAATTTTTTTTTGGACCAGTGTTGTTGGCCCAGGACAACAAAAGCTAAAATAAACAAATGGGATTACACTAAACTAAAAAGCTTTTGCACAGTGAAGAAGCCAACAACAAAGTGAAAAGGAAACCTAGTGAACTGGGAGAATATTTTGCAAATCAAACATCTGACAAGGGGTTAATATCCAAACTACATAAAGAATTTACACAACTTCCTATCAAAAAATAACTTAATTAAAAAAAGGGCAGAGGACTTGAAAAGACATTTTTTCCAAAGAAGACATACAGATGGCCAATAGGCACATGAAAAGATGCTCGACATCTCTAAGTAGAAGGGAAATGCAAGTCAAAAACCACAATTACCTCATACACATTAGATTGGGTATAATGAAAAAGAAAAAATTTAACAAGTGTTGGCAAGGACGTTGAGAGAAGGGAGCTCTTCTGTATACTGTTGGTGGGAATGTAAACTGGTGCAGTCACTACGGAGGTTCCTCAAAAAATTTAAAAAACTAGAGGATATTCAAGATGGCAGCGTGAGAGGTGACACGGAGAACTCTTACCAAAACCACAAATAGTACAAAAATATAGTTAATTAATACAACTAACTCTAAAACAGCAACAAGAAAGAAGGTTGAACCAGACTGCATACAGACCTCATGAACAGAGCAGACCTCATGAAACAGGTTAACGTAGGAAAGCCTTAATCTGGCAGGACACAGGCCCTTCCCTGACCCCAGTTCAAAGGCGGGAGGAAGAGAAATGGAGCGGGGGGGAGGGGGGGAAGCTTGGGACTGCTGAGCGCCTAGCCCTGGAGATCTGCTTTGTGAGTGGAAGCCTATACTGTGTGCTGCTCTGGACGCTGGGGAGCTCGGATGGGCGGACTGCTTGGGAGACTGACATTCCAGCCGTTTGTGGAGGACGGGACCCACACCAGGCCGCTCTGTGTCAGAGGAGGGACAGGCAGTCTAAGAGGCTTCCTAGCAGTGAGAGAGCTGCTGAAGGGGCAGGATTTGCACGGAGCTTGCTACATGGGAGAAGGGAGAGCTGGACAAGGTTGTCTGGGCATGCTCTGCCCAGCTGGTTGGGAACGTTGAGGAGCCTTAAGGTGCTCCATCCCCCTGGATGTCTACTCAGCTCCGAGGCCCCCCACTGCGACACACAGCCTGCTGCATGCACCTTCCCTCTAGCCTGCTGGCACCGGTTCGCAAACTGGCAGTCACGATGCTACCGTCATGCCAGCCAGAGGGAGGCCCTGCCTACAACTTCTAGAGACGAAAAGCACAGAGGCTTACACGTGTGTGCTTGGCCCACTGGCTCTGACACTGGAGACAGGAAGGACAGACGGGAATCAGGCAACACATCTTTCCTCCCACTAGGCACCAGCTCCGTTCCCCTATGACCCCCAGACTCATTCTAGGGGCTGAGAAGCTCTAGTGACTGCAGTTTCTGTACACTAGTGGGAACCACACAGAAATACGAAATGTCAAAAGAACATGGTTCAGACCAAAATCTCACAAACCCCAGAAAAAGGGCCAAATGAAACTGAACTGACCAATCTTCCTGAAAGAGAGCTCAAAATAAAAATTATAAACATGCTTATGGAGGTACAGAAAAATATTCAAGAACTCAAGAACGAATTTAAGTTGGAGATTCAATCATTAAGAAATTCCATATCTGAAATAAAACATACAATGGAGGGATTTAAAAGCAGATTAGATATAGTAGAAGAGATGGTAATGGAATAGAAATTAGAGAAGAGGAATACAAAGAAGCTGAGGTACAGAGAGAAAAAAGAATCTCTAAGAACGAAAGAATATCGAGAGAAGTGTGTGTCCAATCCAAAAGGAACAATATTTCCAGAAGAAGAAGAGAGAGAGAGAAAGGGATAGAAAGTGTCATTGAGGAGGTAATTGCTGAAAACTTCCCCAATCTGGGGAAGGAGATAGTCTCTTAGGCCATGGAGGCGCACAGATCTCCCAACACAAGGGACCCAAGGAAGACAACATCAAGATATATAATAATTAAAATGGCAAAGATCAAGGATAAAGACAGACTTTTAAAAGCAGCTAGAGAGAGAAAAAAAGATCACATACAAAGGAAAACCCATCAGGCTATCATCCGACTTCTCAACAGAAACCTTACAGGCCAGAAGGGAGAGGAATGATATATTTAAAGCCATGAAGCACAAGGGTCTTGAACCAAGAATACTCTACCCGGCAAGGTTATCATTTAAATCAGAAGGAGGAGGGATTAAACAATTTTCAGATAAGCAAAAGCTCAGAGAATATTTCCCACAAACCACCTCCACAGTGCATTTTGGAGGGACTCCTACAGATGGAAGTATTACTAACGCTAAAAAGAGGTCACCCAAGGGATAGACAAAGAGTACAGAATACGATGCATAAAATAGAAAGAATGGAGGCGGAAGAAAAAGGAGGAAAAAAAAAAAACCTTTAGGTTCTGTTTGTAATAGCATATGAGGTGAGTTAAATTAGACTGTTAGACAGTAAGGGAATTACCCTTGAACCTTTGGTAACCACGAATCTAAAGCCTGCAATGGCATTAAGTACATACCTATCGATTATCACCCTAAATGTAAATGTTCTGAATGCACCAATGAAAAGACATAGAGTTACTGAATGGATAAAAAAACAAGACCCATCTATATGCTGCCTACAACAGACGCACGTTAAACCCAAAGACATACACATACTAAAACTGAAGGGATGGAAAAAGATATTTCATGCAACTAATAGGGAGAAAAAAGCAGGAGTTGCAGTACTTGTATCAGAAAAATAGACTTCAAAACAAAGAAAGTCACAAAAGACAAAGAAGGACATTACATAATGACAAAACAGTCAGTCCAACAAGAGAATATAACCATCACAAATACCTATGCACCCAACACAGGATCACCTACATATGTGAACCAAATACTAACAGAATTAAAGGGAGAAATAGAATGCAATGCATTCATTTTAGGAGACTTCAACACACCACTCACTCCAAAGGACAGATCAACCAGACAGAAAATAAATAAAGAGACAGAGGCCCCGAACAACACATTAGAACCGATGGACCTAACAGACATCTACAGAACGCTCCATCCAAAAGCAACAGGATACAGATTCTTCTCAAGTTCACATGGAACATTTTCAAAAATAGATCATATACTAGGCCACAAAAATAACATCAGTAAATTTTAAAAGGTTGAAATTATACTAACCAGCTTCTTAGATCACAAAGGTAAGAAACTAGAAATAAATTACACAAAGGAAATGAAAAAGCCCACAAGCACATGGAGGCTTAATAACATGCTCCTAATAATCAATGGAACAATGATCAAATAAAAACAGATCAAGCGATATATGGAGACAAATGACAACAATAATGCAACCCCACAAAATCTGTGGGATGCAGCAAAGGCCATGCTGAGAGGGAAATATATTGCAATACAGGTGTACCTCAGGAAAGAACAATCCCAAATGAACAGTCTAAACTCACAATGAATGAAACTAGAAAAGGAAGAAATGAGGCCCAAAGTCAGTAGAAGGAGGGACATAATAAAGACTAGAGCAGAAATAAATAAAATTGAGAAGAATAAAACAATAGAAAGAATCAATGAAAGCAGGAGTAAACAAAACAGATAAACCCCTAGCCAGACTTAGCAAGAAAAAAAGAGAGTGTACACACATAAACAGAATCAGAAATGAGAAAGGAAAAATCACTACAGACACCACAGAAATACAAAGAATTATGAGAGAATACTATGAAAAATTATATGGTAACAAACTGGATAACCTGGAAGAAATGGACAACTTTCCAGAAAAACACAATCTTCCAAGGCTGACCCAGGAAGAAACAGAAAATCTGAACAGACCAATTACCAGCAAATAAATTGAATTGCAAATCAAAAAACAACCTAAGAACAAAACACCTGGACCAGATGGTTTCACTGCTGAATTTTATCAAACATTTAGTGAACACTTAATACCCATCCTCCTTAAAGTTTTCCAAAAAGTAGAAGAGGAGGGAATACTCCCAAACTCATTCTACGAGACCAACGTCCCTCTAACACCAAAACCCGGCAAAGACAGCACAAAAAAACAAAAAAGAAAATTACGGACCAATATCCCTGATGAACATAGATGCAAAAATTCTCAACAAAATATTAGCAAACCAAATTCAAAAATACATCAAAAAGATCATCCATCATGATCAAGTGGAATTCATCCCAGGGATGAAAGGATGGTACAACATTCGAAAATCCATCAACATCCTCCACTACATCAACAAAAAGGGCAAAAACCACATGATCATCTCCATAGATGCTCAAAAAGCATTCGACGAAATTCAACATCCATTCATGATAAAATCTTAACAAAATGGGTATAGAGTGCAAGTACCTCAACATAATAAAGGCCATATATGACAAACCCACAGCCAACATTATACTTAACAGTTAGAAGCTGAAAGTTTTTCCTCTAAGATCGGGAACAAAACAAGGATGCCCACTCTCCACACTTTTATTCAACATAGTTCTGGAGGTACTAGCCATGGCAATCAGACAACACAAAGAAATAAAAGGCATCCAGATTGACAAGGAAGAAGTCAAACTGTCTCTGTTTGCAGATGACATGGTATTGTATATAAAACACCCTAAAGAATCCACTCCAAAACTACTAGATCTAATATCTGAATTCAGCAAAGTTGCGTGACACAAAATTGATACACAGAAATCTGTTGCATTCCTATACACTAATGGTGAACTAGCAGAAAGAGAAATCAGGAAAACAATTCCATTCACAATCGCATCCAAAAGAATAAAATACCTAGGAATAAACCTAACCAAGGAAGTGAATGACCTATATCCTGAAAACTACAAGACACTCTTAAGAGAAATTAAAGAGGACACTAATAAATGGAAACTCATCCCATGCTCTTGGCTAAGAAGAATATTGTCAAAATGGCCATCCTGCCTAAAGCAATCTACAGATTCAATGCAATTCCTATCAAAATACCTACAGCACTCCTCAATGAAATAGAGAAAATCGTTCTAAAATTCATATGGAATGACAAAAGACCCTGAATAGCCAAAGCAATCCTGAGGAAGAATAAAGCAGGGGGAATTACGCTCCCTGACTTCAAGCTCTACTACAAAGCCACAGTAACCAATACAATTTGGTAATGGCACAAGAACAGACCCACAGACCACTGGAACAAAATAGAGAGCCCAGATATAAACCCAAGCATATATGGTCAATTAATATACAATAAAGAAGCCATGGATATACAATGGGGAAATGACAGCCTCTTCAACAGCTGGTGTTGGCAAAACTGGACAGCTACATGTAAGAGAATGAAACTGGATTACTGTCTAACCCCATACACAAAAGTAAACTCAAAATGGATCAAAAACCTGAATGTAAGTCATGACACCGTAAAACTCTTAGAAAAAAATATAGGCAAAAATCTCTTGGGGACTGGGGAGGATGGGTGGGAAGGGAGGGGCAAGGGGGAAGAAGGGACATTACGATTAGCAGATGTAATGTTGGGGGGGCACGGGGAGGGCTGTACAACCCAGAGAGGACAAGTAGTGACTCTATGGCATCTCACAACGCTGATGGACAGTGACTGTAATGGGGTTGGGGGGGGACCTCATGAAGGGGGTAGTGTAATCACCATAATATTACTCATTTAATTGTAGATTAATGATATCAAAATAAACTTTTAAAAAAAAATCTCTTGGACATAAACATGAGCAACTTCTTCATGAACGTATCTCCCCGTGCAAGGGAAACAAAAGCAAAAATGAACAAGTGGGACTATATCAAACTAAAAAGCTTCTGTACAGCAAAGGACACCATCAGTAGAACAGAAAGACATCCTACAGTATGGGAGAATATATTTATAAATGACATATCCGATAAGGGGTTTACATCCAAAATATATAAACAGCTCATACACCTCAACAAAGAAACAGCAAATAAGCCAATTAAAGTATGGGCAGAGGAGCTGAACAGACATTTCTCCAAAGAAGAAATTCAGATGGCCAACAGGCACATGAAAAGATGCTCCACATCACTAATCATCAGAAAAATGCAAATTAAAACCACAATGAGATATGACCTTACACCAGTGAGGATGGCCGCCATCCAAAAGACAAACAACAACAAATGCTGGCGAGGATGTGGAGAAAGGGGAACCCTCCTATACTGCTGGTCGGAATGTAAATTAGTTCAACCATTGTGGAAAGCAGTATACCCATTCCTCAAAAAACTCAAAATAGGAATACCATTTGACCCAGGAATTCCACTCCTAGGAATTTACCCTAAGAATGCAGCAGCCCATTTTGAAAAAGACATATGCACGCCTATGTTTATTGCAGCACTATTTACAATAGCCAAGAAATGGAAGTAACCTAAGTGTCCATCCGTAGATAAATGGACAAAGAAGATGTGGTACATATACACAATGGAATATTATTTAGCCATAAGAAGAAAACAAATCCTACCATTTGCAACAACATGGATGCAACTAGAGGGTATTATCCTTAGTGAAATAAGCCAGGCGGAGAAAGACAAGTATCAAACGATTTCACTAATCTGTGGAGTATAAGAACAAAGGAAAAACTGAAGGAACAAATCAGTAGCAGACTCACAGAACCGAAGAATGGACTAACAGTTACCAAAGGGAAAGGGACTGGCGCGGATGGGTGGGAAGGGAGGAATAAGGGGGAAAGGGGGCATTACAATTAGCACACATAATGTAGCGGGGAGGGGGGGACATGGGAAAGGCAGTATTTACAGAGAAGACAAGTAATGAATCTATAGCATCTTACAACGCTGATGAACAGTGACTGTAATAGGTTATGTGGTGGGGACTTGATAATAGGGGTCTAGTAACCATAAAGTTGTTCTAGTGATAGTACATTAACGATACTAAAAAAAATAAATAAATAAAAAATAAAAACTACCATATGATCCAGCAAGTCTACTTCTGGGTATCTGAAGAAAATGAAAACACCATGGAAGAGATATATCTCTCCTACATTCACTGACACATTATTTAAAATAGCCAAGATATGGAAGCAACCTAAGTGTCCATATTTGGGTGAAGATAGGTGAATGGATAAACAAGATGTGGTACATATGCAGAACGGAATATTACTCAGATAAAAAAAAAGAAATCTTACCATTTGCAACAACATAGATGGACCTAGAGGGTCTTATGTTAAATGAGGTAAGTCAAACAGAAAAAAAACAAATGCTGTATGATTTCACTTCTTCGTGAAATCTAAAAACAAAACAAACAAAAAACAAACAAAACAGAAACAGACTCATAGATAGAAGAGGTATAAATCTCCAGTTATAAAATAAATAAGCCATAAGTATGTAATGTAGAGCACAGGAAATATAGGTAACAATATTTTAATAACTTTGTAGGATAACAACAGATGGTAACTAGATTTATCATGGAGATCATTTCATAATGTATAAAAATATAAAATCACTATGATGTACACCTGAAACTAATAGGCTATTGTATATCAATCATGCTTCAATAATTAAAAAAAAATACTTCCACTACCCCAAGACTCCTGTGCAGTCAATTTGCCTGCCTCTACCCTGAGCCCCAAGTAACTACTGATATACTTTCTGTTATCACAGTATTTTGAAACTGGATTCCTTTAGGTACACATAACAGCAAGAGAATCAGTTTTGAAAACTGCTTAATTAAAAATGTTCAAAGCACTTAAAATAATTATGCACAATATTCTAAAACTATTACAACCATTTATGTGATAAAATAATGTCAGAAAAAGTATCGAACTCTCATAGCACATTTTTATACTCTTCTATCTTAAGGTTTGGTTTCCGCATTCAACTAAAGTCCCATGGGAGCCAAGACTTTTATTTTATTCAAGTTGGCATCTCCAGTATCTAACACAGTGAGCATAACAAATGCTAATTTTTTGATTTACTGATCTAGGTAACTAGAACTATTTTTATGCTGAACCTGAGTAGCTAGCTCCTAAACCTGTTCAAATGAACAAGTTAAATAACTGCTGCAGAATGAAACACTATTTAAAAAATTCTGTATAAGTAACCAAATCCTCCATCATTTTATAGCTTTAACAGAAAAAAACCTGAGGAAAAACTGGTAAGATGCTTATGATATAAAGATGCTTATGATATAGAATGGGAGCTTTGTTTTAGCCTACTATGTAGACCAACTACCAAAAAATGAATCCATTCTTAAGTTGTTTAGTTCTTAAAGATGGTATATTTTGAGTTGGGGTGTTCTCAGAGTGAAGATTCAGAACAAGCTAGTCTAAATTCTAGGCTCTGAGAACACTCCAATAGAAAACTACTTGTTCTTTTACTTATCCCATGCTCCTTGGGCAATGTGTGGTCACGGTTAATTTCAGCCTGTCTGTTATGTTGAAAATTGTCCCACTCTATTTATTCTCCATGCATAGACTAGGTGAAAACTGATTACACATATATGACTCCATAGTGAACTTACAACTGAATAAAAAAAGAAAAACACTAATTTTGTTGTTGGTCAAAAAACAGTAAAAATGTAACTTTAAAAACATGTAATTAACTATAACTACTATGTAAAGTATTATATAGTATTATAAGGATAGTATTATAACACATAGTATTATAAAGGATGAATACTTCAATTTAAATTTCAAACAGCCCCTTAAATGGACATTATATATTAGCAAGTACTTAAGGCTCTTTTCTCCTTAGGAAAATCACCTTGGGTAACGTAACATAAAGAGAAAAAAGGTAGCAGAGCTCTATGCAGATAGGCTTGAGTAAAACATCCAAATTCTTACATTCCAATTTGCCTCATCAGAAAGCATCACTGGCTATCAAACCCTTTTAATCATTACTATGCCACATGGCTCAATTTCAACATACAGTCATAACTATGTTATAAAGTCCAAGATAGGCTAGAACAATCTTTCATGTACTGCATTTTGAGACTGCATCCAGATGAGTTAACAGGGGTCCTGACTCTCAGAAGCCAATCTTAATCACAACATAAAACAGAATCTATGTGGGAAACATTCTTGGGGCAAAATCCCTTTTGCTATATATCAATTATTAATAGCTTCAACTATGATCATACTTATTGAAAATAACAAAAGGTAATGCCTGTCATTCTTACCTAATGAGTCAGAGATAAGGAAATTTTATGTGATACTGTCACAAATCCCCTACCTTCTTTGGGAAGTAGAAAACAAACAAAATGTTCCAAATAAATGCTTCACTTAGTCAATGATATAATGTATAACCAGAAAGTAATGAGACTAATTTCATGTGCCATACTTGAAAGTCAGGTAAGTATTAAAGTCAAAAATTTTGGTCATCTTTAAGGTTATAGGATATTTTCCAATCATATTAGTTTATTTATCAGTATACATAAATATATATTTATTAGCGGGTGGATTTTTTGTGGAAGGAAAGGGTTAACAGATGGAAACTTTTAAGTAGAAGCTGTAAGTAAAAACTTTCTAGTAGAAGACTTAAGAGAGCTAAGAACTTCTTATCCAGATTGACAAATGCTATGATTAATTAACTAGAAGCCACAGGAAATTGGACAAGGGTGAAGGTAGTGGTTTAAGTTAAAACATTCTCTGGAGGGCCTGAAAGACCAAAGAAGTGTCAAAACAAGAAATGGTAAGACTAGGAAAAAAATACACTTATGTACTCATTCAAATACCTATTATGTATTCAGCACTGCTGAATGTTAGCAGTTTAGGGGAAAAAAATTATACAACAGAGTCCTGAAGTGCCTACAATATTGTAAGAGGAGTAAGACACAAGCATTCTGTGTCATGTACCATTTAAGTAACAATCCAAATGAAACATCCAGAAATGAAGACAAGGGATAGATGTATGTGGATATAAGTGGTTGAGAAGGCTTCAGAGCCACAGCAGGGTCATAAGTAGTAGGATTTTCATAGGCAGAGATTAAGAGCACGAGTCAGGGTTAGAAGATGAGAGAGAACATGGTGGTCCAGCCCTCAGCAAGAAGATTAGACAGGAACTTATACAGAGGTTGCATCAGTCATATTGGGGAATGTCTTAACTGTCATCCTTACACAATTTTAAATAATGAAATGTTTGTGAGCATGATTAACATATTTCAATATTTAATCTCAAGCATGGCTTGAAATGTATTTTCATAAGAGACCATTTTAGAACTAATTAGAGGAGTCAGAACTGGAGAAATGAAGAGTAATTTCAGAAGTGATGTCGATCAGAGGTTCTCAAAGTGGTTCACAGATCCCCTGGGGGTTCCTGAGACCCTTTCAGGGTATCTGTGAGGTTGAAATTATTTTCATAATACTACTAAGATGTCATATGCCTATATCACTCTGTTGAAACTTGCACTGATGGCACAAAAACACTGGTGAATTAAAACTGCTGGTGTCAAGGCAATGGAACCAAAGTGTACTAGTAGCAATGTATTTTTTTAAAAACAGCTTTACTGAGGTATAACTGACATGTAATAAAGAGCACATATTAAAGTGTGCAATTTGATGGATTTTTACACACATACACATTTGAGAAACCATCACTACAATCAAGAGGATCATACCCTGTGACCCTTTGCAACACATCTTCTCTGTATCCCCTCATTCTCAGACAACCACTGCCCTATTTTCTGTCACTATGAATCTGCTGGAAGTTCTACATTTTATATAAATGAAATATAGAGTAAGTACTCCTCTTTCATGCCAACACTAACCAAAGGCAAACTAAACAAACAGACTTCAGACAAAGTAGACTTCAGAACAAAGAACCCAGAGAGGATCATTTCATCATGATAAAAGATCAACCCATTAAGAGGACATAATAATCCTACAAGTGTATGAAACTAATAAATTTCGAAATACATGAAACAACAACTAGCCAACCAAAACCAAAAATGAAACAAACACACAATGATAGGGCGGAAATAACACCAGGGCAGTAAATCAGTGGATACAGGAGACTTGAACAATCAACTTGACTTAACTGACATTTATAAAATCCAACAACAGCAGAACATACCTTATTTTCAAGTGCACTGGAACACTGATCAAGACTGACCATAAAACAATAAATTTAAAAGGTCTGAAATCATACAACATATGTTCTCTGACCACAACCAAATGAAATTAAAAATCAGTAACAGAGAGATAGCTGGAAAAATCACCAAACATTTGGAAACTAAACATTATACTTCTAAATAATCTGTAAGTCAAAGAATACATCAGGGACTTCCGGGAAGATGGCGATGTGAGCAGGGCGGCAGAAATCTCCCAACACTATATTTAACTACGAAAACACAGCAAATACATCTATTCCTAAAAGAGAGACGAGAATACACAGGAAAGCGCACAGCATGCAGCTACACCCGAGAGGACTCGGCACCCCAAGAGGCGGTCGTAAAGAGCCCAGCTGACATACGTGGCAACTATCAGTGACCAATTCTATAGCCATGAAAAGACAGAGGAATATGGTTCAGACCAAAATCAACCAGACAACCCCAGAGAGGGAGTCTGAAGCGATGGAAATGCACAGTCTCCTAAAAAAAGAATTCAGAATAAAAGTCATAACCATGCTGAGGGACCTACAGAGAAATGTGCAAGAGCTGAGGGAGGAAGTGAGGGAACTGAGGAAACACAATGCAGAAATCAGACAAGCGATCGACGGGCTTAACAGCAGAATGGATGAGATGCAAGAGACTGTTAATGGAATAGAAAACAGAACAGGAGTACAGAGCAGCTGAGGCAGAGAGAGATAAAAGGATTTCTAGGAATGAAAGAATATTAAGAGAACTGTGTGACCAATCCAAACGGAACAATATTCGCATTATAGGAGTACCAGTGGAAGAAGAGAGAGAAAAAGGGATAGAAAGTGTCTTTGAAGAAATAATTGCTGAAAACTTTCCCTCGCTGGGGAAGGAAGTAGTCTCGCAGTCCACCGAAGCTCATAGATCTCCCAACACAAGGGACCCAAGGAAGACAACACCAAGACATAATAATTAAGATGGCAAAGATCAAAGATAAAGACAGGGTATTAAAGGCAGCTAGAGAGAGAAAAAAGATCACCTACAAAGGAAAACCCATCAGACTATCATCAGACTTCTCAACAGAAACCTTACAGGCCAGAAGAGAATGGCATGATATATTTAACGTTATGAAACAGAAGGGCCTCGAACCAAGAATATTGTATCCAGCACGATTATCATTTAAATATGATGGAGGGATTAAACAATTTCCAGACAAACGAAAGTTGAAGAGAGTTTGCCTCTCATAAACCACCACTACAGGATATCTTAAATGGACTGCTCTAGATGGAAGTACACCTAAGGCTAAAAAAATGTCACCAGAGAAAATAAAATCATAGCAAAGAAAGCAGACCATCCAAATACCAACTAAAGGCAAAGAATAAAACACCTATTATAGAAAGAATGGAGGAGGAGGAATAAGAAGGGAGAGAAATAAATAAACATCAGACTGTGTTTACAATAACTTAACAAGAAAGTTAAGTTAGATTGTTAGATAGTAAAGAAGCAACCCTTGAACCCTTGGTAACCATGAATCTAAAGCCAGCAATGGCAATAAGTACATACCTATCAATAATCACCTAAATGTAAATGGACTGAATGCACCAATCAAAAGACACAGAGTAACAGAATGGATAAAAAAGCAAGACCCATCTATATGCTGCCTACGAGAAACTCACCTCAAATCCAAAGATATACACAGACTAAAAGTGAAGGGATGGAAAAAGATATTTCATGCAAACAACAAAGAAAAAAAAGCAGGTGTGGCAGTACTTGTATCAGACAAAATAGACTTCAAAACGAAGAAAGTAGCAAAAGATAAAGAAGGACATTACATAATGATAAAGGGGTTAGTCCAACAAGAAGATATAACCATTATAAATATATATACACCCAACACAGGAGCGCCAGCATATGTGAGACAAATACTAACAGAATTAAAGGAGGAAATAGACAGCA